>JAUELE010229222.1:0-21135 GCA_031471655.1 Diodora aspera | reverse complement strand
AGCCCCCCCCCCCCACTTTCAAAATCGTGGCTACGGGCCTGGGAAATACAGCTTAAAATCATAAACTTCAAAGCCTGTTCAATTGTTCACAACATATATGATCTATACTGCTTGATCAAGGAGTTTAATGTAATTGGAAGAGGTATGCCTGTTCCTGACTTTTAATTCCTACTGCGAAAGCCGTACGGCGACGCAACCAGTTAAACGAAACACAACATCAACCAACAAGGCATTTAAGTTATTGAACACAGACTAGACAAGGCGATGATTCTAAATTATCAGTTCTATGCATACCAATAAAGGAAGGAGTACTTACGGTCGCAGAGCGTCCGATAAACCAGACAATAATACAAGAGCCGACGTGGAGTCATAAGCAGAAGCTTACGAGCGAGCTCCTTCTGACAGAGTCGTATTGTCAGCTTCTCGTTTTCCCCAGCGATGTCTGAAGCTTCACTCGTAGCTCGTTAAGCAGCCTGCTCTCTCTTGGTTCCTCTGCACATTCCACACTCCTACCCAACTATAATCACATAATGAGAGTATTTTAGTTCAGGGCTGTTGGTTGCAAGGAACCATGATATCACAACATGTCTTTTAACATATTCTCTTCTTTCAACATTTAAACTATTATTGAATACTGACCAGATATCGTGCACATATGTGGATTGAATACTCTACGGGCGTCTTTCAAATTGAAATCGATACAGAATGAATATTTTATCAGATTACTGTAAGAACACACACTGTCATGCCAATTATCAGTTTATGGTTAAATACCTTAAGGTAATTATAGATTCAGAAGGAACAAACTTATTGCATTATCATTGAAATTAAACATCAGACCTAGCCTAGCTTACAGAGACAAGTCTCTTATCATCATAAATGTTCGGTTGTTGATTTCTTCTCATAAAATGTATTTTACATGTTAATATTCATCAATTTGAATATGTAAGCTATATGTCTATTGCATTTGTAGAGGTTGTTAGTAGTTGAGGTGTCTAACATGCAGTTATTTAATTAATAGATTGAGTTCAATTCTCGAAGACGTTTACACACTGACTATCCGTTTTGCATACTAGTATATGATTTATCTATTTTAGTATATATTTTACATGTTAATATCATCAATTTGAATATGTAAGCTATATGTCTATTGCATTTGTAAAGGTTGTCGGCAGTTGAGGTGTCTGACATACAGTTCTTTAATTAATAGTTGAGTTCAATTCTTGAAGACGTTTACACACTGACTATCCGTTTTGCATATATGATGTATCTACTTTAGTATTTATTTTACATGTTAATAATCATCAGTTTGAATATATAAGCTATACGTCGGTTGCACATACAAAGGATGTCGGCATCCGAGGTGTCTAACATGCAGTTATTTAATTAATAGATAGATTTCAATGCTTGAAGACGTTTACACACCACAGCTGTTTTGCATATATAATTTATCTACTTTAATAATTATTGTGAGGAAAGGCCACAAACAGTGACAATCTCTCACATCTATGTACATAGTTGAACGATACCGACAATACAGATTCTGATATAATGGACACTTCATGTGTCAGGGAAATCCAACAGTGCAATAGATCAGCTTAATAAGGATATAAGTAGACGTCACTGAGAAATAATAGAAAGCTTGGAGTTACATCGACATGATTACTCCTTTGCTGCCAAATAATGATGGAAAAGGAATGTGTGACCTATATCCCACTACTAGAAAAGAGGCTCAATATATACAGGGAATATATGTCTACGATAATCGTACTCTGACTGTTGGTGGTGGACCCCACAATGAGCAAAAGTAAAATGGTCTTAATTAGAAATGACAGCGTACGCAGTGGGAAGACGATCCAAACAATGAGCTTTATAATGAACAAGGACGCTCATATCTCTCAGCCTTCTATTTAAAGTTGGATACATGCCCCCGAATAGGTCTGGTATTATCTGTATGAAATACATAACATAACTTGAAAATCATACATTGTAAAAGCGTATTCCCAATTAAATAACGCCGCATTCCCTTAATCCCGCAATTGTTAACGGATATATTTTAGACTTTCAAACAGCCATCCTCATTCCGAACCTTTCTCTGAGTGTTTACCGAATACTGTTCTGTGGAGTTTCGGATGATTTCCGAATATGACCGAATGCATTTATTTGTATAAGTGTAACGTTTCCAAAGGTTTACGAATATTGTCTAGATTCTGTCGAAAAGTTGGGAATGCACCATTTTTCTATTAAATTGCATGGGGGTCACAAAATAGACAAGACCATTCAAGAGGCTGTACATGTAAAACCGACAAACATGCTATATATTTAGTGTATTATTCGTGGTATGTACATACTCTTATGTTAATTTAATGTCCATAGGTTGTTGTTTGAAAGGAAAAAACTGAGTTTGACCACGTATCCAACTTTAACTGTCAACTTCGTTAACAAATAACATGATTGAACTTTTTCTAGCTGTTCATTTAAGTAGACTGCATCTTGTGAGGTTGAAACTGAATCACTAATGTTCAGTTTGACTTAAGCCATAAAGCAAAATGCAGTTTAAAAATGTGTTGAATGTAAGGACTGCAAAATAATGTAGATAAATAAACCATGATTTTTTTTTACGATAAACTATTTTCGTTTGTGCCATTACTGTGTGCTTATGGTCTTGGGGCACGAATGTCACAGTTGGTGCCCGACGGAAGATTTAATGCAATGCGTTGAACCATCACCAGTCTGAAGTTGAAAATGAAATGTTAAGTGCTCACAATTTGGCACGAAGCATTTTACTTGGGGATGAATCGGAGCTTTCATGCAGGTGTTCGAGTCGTTTCGTTTAGGTTTTGGAGTAGATGTTCTTAAAGGGAAACTTCCTCCGGGGTTTCATCTGCATCGCAGCATCAAAATTAAGGGGACTACACGTTGTACTGATAAACCAAACATGTATGTGAAGTGCAACTTCTAAAGCTTTTGAACGAGTAGAGAAAATAATGTAATCTTAAAGTATTTCCATCCAATATTCTACATGCATTTAAGCTTAAATAGAATACAACCAATGTTCTGCATGCATTTAAGTTACAACCAATGTTCTGCTTGCATTTGATCTTAAATAAAATACAACCAATGTTCTGCATACATTTGATCTTAAATAAAATACAACCAATGTTCTATATACATTTGATTTTAAATTATTTACAACCAATGTTTTGCATACATTTAATCTTAAATAAAATACAATCAATGTTCTGCATACATTTGATCTTAAATAAAATACAATTAATGCTCTGCATGCATTTGATCTTCAATAAAATACTACCAATGTTCTGCATGCATTTAATCTCAAATAATTTACAAACAATGGTCTGCATACTTTAAACTTAAACAAAATACAACCAAAGTTTTGCATAAATTTGATCTTAAATAGAATACAACCAATGTTTTGCATACATTTGAGCTTAAATTATTTACAACCAATGTTCTGCATACATTTGATCTTAGATAAAATACAATCACTGCTCTACATACATTTGATCTTAAATAAAATACAATCAATGCTCTGCATGCATTTAATTTACAACCAATGTTCTGCATGCATTTAATCTCAAATAATTTACAAACAATGTTCTGCATAAATTTGATCTTAAATAAAATACATCCAATGTTCTGCATTCATTTAATCTTAAATAATTTAAAACAATATTTTGTAACAAAGCCGTCAAGGTCTGTGCAAATTTCATGAATTCTCTGACGCGATGCGAATCTGATAATCTGTCGTGAATGTATAAATGATCTCAAATGATTTCAAACCAATGTTAAATAACTTACAACCAATGTTCTCGAGTATAATTCTCAAGGTCTTTGTGTAAAAATACGAATGCTTTGAGCTCTCGTCTAAATATTTGTTTCTCTTGACTGTATCGATGATAAATCATGTTAAGTAGAACTTCCTTTTCTTTGAACACAATTGTTTGAAAAATGACTTAAGCAACTAATGTCAGCACTATTAAACAATACGAGACTCCATCGACAAGTTATTTACATTGCAGCTCATTCCTTATAATTATTTCTTCTGTGTGTAATCTCTCTGCCACGGATCTCTGATTATTGACAATTTAAGTGTTTGGGATTTATGATGAGGAAAAGGTTTGGGAGTCTGTGGTTTCCGAATTGTAAGTAAATGCACACTGTTATGACCAGAAAACGGAACATTTATATGTAGATTATATTTATTGTTGGGACGTAAATGGTTCACGCTCATCATTAACCTGTACAGCAACTGGTGCTCCCCAAGGTTGTGTTATTTCTCCTATACTGTTTATGCACAAACGACTGTGTTAGTAGTTGTTAAAGTTGTTGTACTGTTAAGTTTGCAAATGACATTAGATAGCATCAGATAGTCATTTTTATATCAGTCGGAATTAGAATACAGACAGCAAATTAGTAAATGTTATGATTGGTGTAAGACCAACTATCTAGTGCTAAATGTCAAAAGGACAAAGTATATATTCCCCAAAGGGATGAGCTCAAGAATGTATTGATATGTATGGATGGATGGGCATGTGTGCATGAGTGAATGGATGAATGGATGTGGGTGCATGCATATATATAAAAAGACATCAGTACACCGACACATGAACAAATGAAATGCATTGCTTAATGTACTTATATTAATGACATCCGCTAATGCACAGCTTGTTTATGCTATTTATTTTACAACTAAGGACCTCAGCACACCTGTGAGACATCCGCTGAAACTGCAAACACAGGTGTTATGCACCAGACTCGTATAAATCTTATCACGTAGCTAATTGGCAAATGCTTCAACTTGTTGTAATTATTCACCGGTGAAATAACAAGCTTCTGGCATCCAACATATGTCAACAGTTTGAAAAAGGTTTATCCGAAGTCCGACTTGTTCCTGTGGCATAGATTCTGCCAGAGTACAGCTTGTAGCTCATAAGTCAGAGTCAGGTTTGATTTAAAACCATTGAAAGAGGCTGTTTGTTTCAATTCCAGAGGAAGAGTAGCCTACTCCATTCGCACGTGGAACGTTAACCAAATTTATACAGCTGCCTTCAGAAAAACAGTGGCGATATTGGTCGATTACATTAAGTTATCTGACCAGCAACACAAAAGTACACCTGCCTATCGTGTTAATTTCAAAAATGATCGTAACCGTTTGTATCCCTCTAATCATCTCATTCATGTCAGTCGGATTCGCAAAGAAGGTATTTTAATATACTGATGTGTTAATCTGTGTTTACAGAGTTTTAAACAAAGAACGCTGGCGAATTATTATACAAATGAGTAAGACTAATATATTGACAATAGCATCCAGTAAACACAATAATAATGCTGAAGAATGAAATAGCGGTGTACTTTTATCTGATTTAAAATTGCTTCACCTCACGTATATGCGCCACTAGCTTTACGGAGATCTGGTGACTGCCAAATGCTGACGACCAAATTTCAGGTCAATTTGACTAAAAATCAGGTGATCAGACGCCCAACAAACATCTGGACAAAGAGTAAAGGATGTGATCGTTACCAACTGACAATAGAACTAGACAGTATACCCTCCATACTATCTACATTTGTACACATAGTGCTGAAGCATGTTTCTTTTGCATGTTATCTTGGCTTCGGCGGCAGTGACACATGTCAAACAATCTGTCTTCAAATTTCAATTAGCTCCCCGACCTTTAAAACAACTGCATTTTCCTTCTGGAAAGGTCGATTCTATCGACAACCCAATAGTGGTGCCTATGTGAAGTTTTTTTTTTTTGCACAGTCTATAATTAGATAGTTTGCATCGACCACAACAACCTGATTGCACCTTCGAACTCTCTAACGTTAAAACATGTCGTGTTATTGGAATGGCAATTGCTTCTCACTGGTTCCCTAGATGATGAGAAAACACTAACTAAACGAGCCGGAAACGATTAAGTACCACGGGACTACAGCATGTATTTGCAAAGAATTAAGCAGTGTTTCGGACGCACTGGGACAATGGCAGCAGGGTATGAGTGCAATACAATGGAAGAAAATTGACTTTGTTTAATTTTGCACCGTTTGTATTTTTGAATATGAAGACAAAACGTGTAGATTATAGCGCCTTTATTTAATATTTTGACTGTGAGCCTTATTGTTATTAGTTGTTTATCCCGAATCAGAGTTATATATATAAAAAATGTTCGTAGGGGGCACCGTCAGTATCATGAACATTACACGGTTACAGGGACTGCGTGATTTTTGAGTTTACGTGGTTTTTCGGTAATACTTCAACTGTATGCCATCTTCATCACATCAGGGGGACAATCTCCGGGTTGACGGAGAAGTGTCCGGGACGGATCCGAATCACAACCGCCAATGCTGGCGGGTTACTTGGCCAACACGTAACCACAGCACCATCTCGCTATACAGGTTGAACTCGATGGTAGTGGTGATTGAAATTGTATGTACGATGAACCAGTTTGAGAAACATAATCAATAGGTGACCACGATAATTTCTAGGGCAGATTGGTACGCTCCAATAAATGAGCCGTGTGGTCAGTTACCAATGAACGTGGAAATATTAGAATTGGTCCAGCAACAGCTGTTGCTGCGATATGAGTTTTGACAGCATTCAGAGAATGAAAGCTATCCAAACTGGAAATAGTGCGACCTTATGAGGTATATGCACTGAATAATAGAAAATAGATGACCACAGAGAATATAGTTAGGTTCATGACAGTGAGGCTCATTTGCTTTCTGACGGACTTGATAGAAAGTATTCATTCCATGTCACCATCAAGCATTACTGAAGAATGAACCACTCAGTGCAATATTCGTCTTACTCCAATTTTATCACTTTTGAGTTAAGCCCATGTTAGTTAACATAAATGTAAAATGTAATAATTTGACCAGTGATCTAAAGGTTATTTAAGTGCAGTGGAATGGTTGAAATGGTCATCGACTTGCGACATGTTCACATTTCTTTCATCTTTAAAGCAGTAATTTTCTTAACACTGTGAAAGCTCATCAATGCAGAGGGTCGCTATTATATAATAGTGTAGTCTTCTTGAATTTATCATCGCTGTATGAATATTTATATTACTTATATGGTATATAATCTACACATTAAACGTTAATACATGTAAATTCATTTTGCTCAGTTCATTATTTACATTCATTGCATTTACGTTCAGGTACATCGGGTGGATCCAGCAAGCGATAGGGTTGGGGCGGGGCTTCCGAGATATTTTGTTACGACGAGATGGTTGTAGAAGCGATGTTCAGGCGTGTGAGTTCTGATAATGCAAACCAAGTTCGCCTGGCTATGGGCAGGGAAAGCGAAAACTGAAAGATAACACCATTAAAATTGTCTCACTCTCCAGGAACCTGATAAGGTTGAGTGAACAAGTTAATTGAAGCTTTCACGAACATTAAAACAACATATCTGTTATTACTGTATTTGCCATTAAGAACTTTTTAAAATGTACCAAAGATGCCATTCATTTATGAATGTATATATATATATATATAAAATAAACATATGTGGTTCTGATCACGGCCTGATCTGATGAAACAATTTAGGAAAGGCGTAAAAGGTACAGGCACCACTAAAATATTAAATTTCGCTTTCCCGGGGCCGACACCGTTCGCCTATTGATGTTCAGCAAAAAATATAGACCATTGTTTGCCAAAAATTAGAGATGAACTTCGCCTTATATCAATACACCGCGGTATGCATTTGCGCTCTGTGTTTGTACTTTCTAACTATGGTCACTACGAAGCAGTAGAGTTTAAGAGGCTTGCCATTTTCTTATCGTTCATTAATAGTTGTGATTTGTTCCAACATTAGCTAGCTGGTCTCACAATCACAAAACCTCGACTCAAGTACATCATGTGAACATAACATGGTAAGGAAAGTAGTTCCATTGCACCCCTACGTCGTACATAATCTGATACATACAATAAACGCCTACGAGGCATTATCGATAATGTGATATTGTGACTAAAAGTAACTCCACAGCAGGAGGGCGCATTACGTGAGAGTACTGCCAGCTTCACTGATGACGCATTCAGTGGCAATTACCGTGGACAGCTTGTTTGTAATTTGCAGTATCAACATAAGCTACAAGATCAGTTGAATATATAACGTTTTTCTGTTCACATTAAGAATAAATGCCCATTAAAGGAATGAACTGTCCGACAAGACAAGCTTTGAAACTCTTGTTAACCATTCAGTGGAGATGACCATCAATTCGACCGAACTTGTCACCACAAGGAAAAACATAGAGAGCTGATCACAGCGATGGTATTGTAGAAAATGCTTCACAAATAACTTAAGTAACTTGCAAGTACATATATTGCAAATAGTTGGTTGTGTGCGTGTTTCAGTATTTCCGGGGACCAGTCAACTTTGAAGATATATAATTCCACAAAGACGAAAATAATTATTACAAATACGAATAGTGCATAGACATCTATTTCACAAGCGAAAATAAAAAAATGAGTGTTAACATTAAAGCATAAATTATACATGTATTCTTCAACGAGGATCTCACATGTGGCGACCAGTTGTGTGTGCTTTCAGCAAACAACCCCAATAATCTATGCATGGGGACACAAAGAAAGGTATCACTGAATCGGTAGAGTGCTTGATGTCTCAGTGAAAAGATAATATAAGATAACACTTTATTATCTGTAAGAGACAATGTTTTACATTAGACAGAGCCCCTGAATATTTAAACAGTCTACACACGACATCATCATAGAGACAAACACTTACGTGTAAAATACACATCATTAGGTCATATTTTATTTTTGTAAAAAGAAGATAAACTTGCTCAAGATATTTACACTTGAAAGGAATTTCTTTAGAAACATATTCTGATGCAACTAAATAAGGTAATGAAGGAACATCATCAAGTGTTACTGACAACGTATTTTAAACATCTTGCATATTTTAATGAACGATGAAACACATAAACTGTCGACATCTGATGTGTCCTTTGTGTTCTTCATTGAGTAATGACATGCAACGCGAAATCTCAAAGTGGAAGTACCGGATAGTTGCGCATTGTTTAAGAGATATGCAAACTGGGATAAACGACTCTCATTGTTTTCACTATCGACTACTTATGGCAGTTAGGTATACTCGGACCTAGGACATTGAACTTGTCAGAAACTATTTAAAAGCATGTGACTACCAACCATTGCTGGCAAACACCTCTACCGTGACCAATGTTGTACAGCCTCAGTCCTTCACCAGGTTCCATGTTTGCTTTGCGCCAAACTGAGCTCTCGGATATCAGTCAAACCAGAAAGTACAAGCTCAATATGAATTTAAAAACGAATGAAGCTGACATTTGCACACATCGCCAATCAAATAATAAGAGTTTATAAAATGTTCTTCTTTACTCTCCATATGAGAATCACCATTAAGCATTTATTCTATTCTTATGACACTTTTTCGCATTAAATACGTAACATTAGTTACTTAAGACGCCTTTGAATGGAAACTGTTTCTACACATTTCAGCGATCTATTTTCATAAGTCGTCAGCTAAAAGCCAAACGGTGTCCATAATGTGTTTGTTCGTCCCAGGAGAAAACGTTCTCTCCTGTTAGACCGGAATGGTCGCGAGACTTTGGACAAAACGACAATATAACGACCTCTTTTCTTATCACTCCTGTCGCTTTCCCATTTCTTGAGACGTGAATATTTCTTTGAACTCGTACCTCCGACGATTGGATTTACATGTATCTTTAAACATGGCGTCTTGTCTTTTTCTTTTCAGAAATATGACAAAAGAGTTGGCATTATTTATAAAGTGTACAAAGAGCGTGATCTAAGCGAGCGAAATCAATCAGATTAGTGTTGTAAGAGACAACATCCTCATCGATGAAATGTGTTGGTGGTGATATTCAAGTACTTGCATGGCTCTGCCCCGCCCTGGACTATTTCTCTAGTTCACTCCACCTCTACCATCCAAGTCGATCTCTCATATCAACAGACCAGTACCTCCAGCAAGTCCATGTGTCACGTACAAAAACATATGGTGACAGGCGTTTTGAAAATTCAAGTCCACATCTGTGGAATGAACTGCCACTACACATCAGATACCAGCAAACATTGAACACGTTTAAATCAGTGTTGAGGATACACTTTTACAGCCTTGCTTTAACCAGTAAAGCCATTCATCTTTCTCGGACACAACAGCGCTTTTGAGCAGCATCTAGCTGGAAATCAGCGCTATATAAATCTTAGTATGTATGTACATGTATTATGTCTGATGGTGTCATTGTGTTGCCTGTCCTGGGTGTTGTACTGGGTGACACGTTAACTTTCGTACACACATACATGCAGTGGTAGAGAGTTGGAGACTTAGTGTCCTGTATGCCTAAAGCATAGACTCTGAACCTGGGGGACCTTCACCCCGAGGGAGGAGGGCTTCGGGGAGCGGTGGGGGAATTGGGACCACAGATGATATTTATAGTATTTGGAATACATCGTGTGAGTCAAACAATCTTGGAAAGGGGGAATCACATACATTCCGTGAAAAAGGATGTATGAGACAAAAATGTTTGCGAACCACTTACCTAATGTATTTCCAAGGAGAATTGTTTTTAAAATTCCACAATAACAGTATGATGAAAGCATCCTTTGATTTTTCAACATAATACTAATAGCCTGGCAACTAGTTTTTATATGTTCATGGTTTGAAAATATTACATAATTAGAGGCAAATGGTATGTCTACTTCAAACAATAGTACATCTTTGAAATTGCGTTTGACATTTTCCATAAAGGTAATGGGTTACTATCAACGTAATTTGCTCGATGTATGATGTGTAACGAGGACTTTGTTCATATACTATTACACTCACAGAAGATATCATTCGATAGCAGCATTTAGCTATGCACAGATTTTATTGCAAGTTTGCTGAATGTGCTGCTGTCAATTATCTTGTTAGGTTTGCTTCTGCTCGAGCCACCGAACTAAAGACATAAACATTTAGTTATGGCTAATTCAGTTTTTAAATGAATTGAAGGGTGTATTTTATGACACTAAACCGCTTTCTGATTCCTTGCAGATCGTAGACAACAGAATCAACACCATACGGGCAACTGCACTTGATTAGCAACGGAATTGCAATGGCGTAGTGAAATAATCATTAAGTTCTGCCAGAAAACCAATATGCCAATGTTGAGACTGGTCCCGCGTTCCAACTTCTCTAATAAGACGTATGCACGAAGAGCTTTGATGTAACGATTTTCGGCTAATCGCTAAAGTACACGCAGATATCTGCAATGACCATGCTTTGAGTGGCTCGCTCTGGTCTAATTTTAATCCTGTAGACCGTCATAAGGATATCAAAAGTATATGCTTGGAGCTGTGCTAAAAATATGGATGTCAAACAGCTGCTGGGGTTATCTGTCTGTTTCGAGGAAGAACAGCGCCGCGGGGATCAATCAAGTGGCCATCGACTGTGGTGGCTCTGCCGACAGAGTCTTGCATAACTATCTCCTGTCATCGACTGCATCGACAGCATGTCAGAGAAGACTGTCTCGATTTTAATGACACCCTTCGTTAACTGTTTTGGTAGTTTCGTCACAGATACTTGAAGCAGTCCCGTCGTTACCAACCTCCTTCACTTTTCAGCAAAATCGATTAAAAAAATGACACACACTTTTAATTTAGCATTGCTATTTCAAGTTCACAACAGCTTTGTTCGATTGTTTACAAATGTACATGTGCCCATTTTTTCTGTTCATTTTTGCAAATGCATTTATGTGGAACTGTAACTTCAAGTCAAATATACAGAAGTGTATCACGAACCTGAATACATGATTTATGTTCAGTAAAAACACATGAGATATAAGGAAAGTCATCTCCAGATACATATTACAGGACTCTCGAAGCATAATCAGAGATCTATAACAAGGCCAAGAAATTAAACATTACACAGACTATCGTAAATGGACGTAAATACTGTTACAACCCAGAGTCTCAAAATGGATTTAAGGATTTCTGAAGTACCAACAAAAATAGCTGTAGAAGAGCGGACTAGATTGTAATGAGTTTATATTCCGTTTACAGAGAGTGCTTTGATGTAATGATTTTCCTGTGAATAACATCGAAGCATGAAAAGACGTGGCAGAGAATGCATCAAGTGTTATATCTGTTTACTCTCCATTAGAACGGACGGCCTCTATCGGCTCATCGAATAGAAATGAAAAGCTAAGCCGAAGTACGTATAGACATGAAATGAAAACTAATGGAGTCCACCCCAAACATCTTCACTCGGAACACCGGAAATTAGAAGAAACTTCAACTGGCTAATTGTAAGGTCTCAGACATTTCATTGTAATATCGTGTAATATCATGAATAATAATTTCTGCAATGGAACCCTCTTTGCAATTGAGTAATATGTCCCGCTTCGTTGAATGATCTTAATAATTGAGAAAAGTGTAAAGTTTTAAAAACGGTAACATATTAACATGCATGATTTGCATGAGATTTTTAAACAAATAGGGTGAAACCTACAAACAATTTGTCAAAGGACAGGAGCGGATGGGGATAATATTCTTTTCCCTTTTCTCTCCGGTGTAAGTGAGATGCTTTTGTCAATAGCTTTAAATTTGGACAGCTGATCAAGATGATATTAAATGCACAAGACAAAAGGTGATTAAAATAACATTGCTAGTGTGCATTGCATTTTGTAAGGATGGTGAGCGAATTAAAATGAGTTTTCATCTTAATATCAGCATATCACTGGTCAAACTTGATCCAGTTGTTTTCGCCACAGAACGTAAAATCAAATAATAATAATAATAATAATCATAATAATAATAATGCACTTTTCCATGATAACTATCTTGCTCAAAGACACTCAAATATTATTAATCCAGTCAACAATAAACACTCTACAAAATGTCTCAACTCCAACAGGAGTATACAACACAAGCTGTTAGTTAGGAAACGCATTAACATAACTTTCCGACCAGGTACCTACTTTCAGCTGGGTGGACTGAGGCAAATGATGAGCAACGCCGCTTGGCCAAGGTGACACCACTGACATTAGCAGTGTCTCAGTGTGAGACAGGCGAACCCTTGATTTGAAAGATTCACAATATGATCAATCATTCAACTCCTGTCATTGCTTATCTTCTCAAGGCTTGCGAGATCATCACATGTGACAGTATTAGTAAGACATATAGTACAGATAAAAAACCCATTATTTCTAGCAGTTTAGAAACGTTTCATCATTAAAACTTGTTTCTGCCAGTTCATGACTTTATTTCATCCACTGAAACGTTACCTGCATTTCAGTCTGTGCATGATTTCTTAGGAAGTTCGATTCTGGGTGCAATTTAACTTACCAAACAATCCAAGCACAAAAACGTAAGAACACACGCACGTGTTTACTGTTCGACTTCACAAACAGCAGCTGAAGAAATAAACACTTCCAACATTAAACAACAGGTGCTTACATCACCTTCACGTGTGGAGCCGAACACCAGCCCCACGTCAACCTTTTACAAATAAAACACGTTACACTGATACGTTTATTCATAAGGTTAAGACTTACCAGATGTAAATCGGGGATACACTTATACTGATCGAATTTTGGCCGTATGGTAGGTCGGTTGGTTGAGTCATGGGTTCGATTCCCACCCAGGACCTCTGCATTTCTCTGCAATATTTAATATTTCTACATGCAATTATCATATGGTTGTGATATCACCATTCATTCTTCGGTATCAGTCATATCTTGCAGGTTTCACCGCATCAAATATTTTCAGCTCCCCGCTGATGATGCAGGCTTTCCTCCAACACTCAACTGGTGATAATGGTCATATGTTTGAAAGATTTCCGAGTCCCACTATAAATTCAACAAACTACTAGATCTAATTGGTCTATTAAGAGTGACTGCAAATTTAATAAAATGATATTCATACTAGAAAAGAAAGATTTCACAGTCCCATTATATAATTATTCAACCAACTACTGTTTGATTTATTTACAGTGACTGCAAATTTTATAAAATTAAATTCACACTAGACAGTTACACGTAACGTCTAATCAAACCAGGTGAATATACATTCCTTCTGCCAGCTTTGATACAATCTCCTTAGAAATAAATTCCGGCTCAAATTGTGATCTGGCGTACCGTCAGTCATCTGTACCTCCCCATACATTAACTGGCTGAGGGAGCTCAAGCAACATTATGGAGGTGTGAGATATTTTGTTGATTTACAGCATCTGCATTTCGTATACATATATATCTAAACATTACGCATTATCAACAGTACAGGCACAGAAGACGAAAACGCCACTGGAACGCTATTTGTATTTATATATTCTTCTTGAAACGTCCCAGAGAATATTCATGTTCCAAAATGTATTCCCTCTGCAATAATACATATTATGTTTAACGCAGTATGTGGCCTGGAGACGAATAATGTTAATACTCATTCATACATATCAAGTGTACCATAAAGTTGGAACCAAATTTGTGCCTGATCGTGAGGTAGGCAGAACCAGTGATGAGATAACTCAGGCAATGATAATCCTGATGTTCTTTAAGAGTTGGTGAGAACTAATTAATTCACTTTATTAATTAATTCATTCATTTCATTAATGTCATTTTCTCTATAATATGTTTGTGGCACTTCATTGCCAACTGTGCACGTGAACAAAATAACAATGAGACGTTACTTTCGTATAAATATCCCATTTTTTCTCGATTCCAAAGAAACTAACGAACATAATTTAATGCTTCTGGTATCACATGTAAACTGACTTCACTGAATGTGTATGCCACCCCCACCCCCCGAGTGTGCAACTGCTGATGGAGGGATGGCAGGTTATATAGAAATGTACCTTGTATTCTGACGTGGTGCTCTTGTCGTCGCAATCGATTTCGGATTCAGTGCTCAATACATTGGTTGGCTCTAAAGTATTTAATGCATCTGGTAGGGAAATCACAACGTAGCAGAACATTTGGTCACTGGTCTCATGAATTGCACGTGTTTGCACTTTTTCCAACCTCTGAAAGTTAAATGAATTCGTCTGAGCACTCCGCTCAGATCACCGACAAACATTGCGACTTTTGCGCTAGCTCAACTTAGATTTGAGCCTCAGTAACACTTAGGAACACCCGGATATCTCAGACCTCATCCGAAGGTCTGGGTTTCGAATCCCACTTAAGAAAGCTCGGGCTCTTTCCTGCAGTCTCAAATCTGGCTGTAAGCAGTGATGATCTAGTTATTTTGCGTTCAAAATATGGCATCATCCTGATCTGATTTTCGAGTACCAGCCGTAGATTGCTGGGACCGTATGCGTGAGCTGGTAGTAAGCCGAAACCGGGGAAGTAAGTGCCAAAGTCCCAAGTAATTATACGTTGAGCTCTACAGGATGCGTGGGCGCCTACTTCCAACGTTCGCTACTACCAGCTCATGCATCCAGATCCCCACTATCTCCTGCAGCAAATTGATCGTGTCCGAGATCAGACTTGCTGGAAAGGCCACAAGAAATAAACACATTAGAACAAGAAGGTAAGCTTTACTGTGCAATATTGTTGTATCTACTCGTATTTTGTAAATATCACTGAAATTATAAACTGAATTTACGATCGTGATGAATATGACCTGATTCCTTCATATCCAAATCTGCCTTTTGTTATTATCATCAATGCACCGCTACAGAAGATCAAAGCAACATTATCTATCGAATGTACAAGATTTGCGAACCACACCGCAGAAGCGAGCGTGAAGACTGTCCAATGTTCAGCGATCCGCCAGTTTCCTGAAGTACAGCTGAGTTCCAAAATCAGTCAGACAACTTAGAGGTTTCTTTAAACTTTAACCTCCAGCAAAAGAATGCTTCATGCTTTCAGAAACCGAAATATTTGTCAATGTCCTTTTTATCTTGATCTGACTTCGTTTCCCAGACACAGACAGCGACATCGCCGTGATCTTATTTGTCAGTATGTCATCCCGATAAAGACAAAGGCGAAATCTGTAGTATTGCCAATATGTGGTGGAATATATCCAAAACGAATCTTACAACTACAAGTTTATTTTCATTTACTTTGGCCTCTAACCTTGAGAAAATTTCATCAATCTTTTGAAACAAGATTCATTCACCACTATTGAATGCCCGAATCTTTTTCTTGTACAGAATATCTTCTTTTTGATAATATTTTATATCTGAAAAATGGTCTGAATCGTTGGAGTCAGTTGCGTAAAAATTCGAGATACGATGCGAAGGTTTCGTGCAGAACGATATCCACCGTCGTTAGAAACCCAGGTCGATCGGTCGCTTCTCTCACCTCCACTGGGTCATAACGATCCAATTCGCGCTGGAAATTATGTCTACACTGTGTATACAAACGTGCGAGTAAACACGCCCCGAATGAAAATTGAGGACACTATCATCAATCTGTGTGCATAAAGTGTTACACAACAATGCTGAAAGTCAATGAGAGCGATTTTCATTGAATATCGCAAGGTGATATAAGATCATGCAGGTTGATTAGTTCAGCGCGAATTGTATCGTTATGCTCCAGGGGAGGTGTGAGGAGCGCTACAAGACGTAGAGAAAGAATGTTGTTTCTTTCCGTAGTCGTAAGGTCAATGTCATAAGCTTGAAAACAAAGCGTGTTGTGAATCAACTGACAGAAATGAATGACAATGCATTCTATCACCGAGATGTGTCGTCTTCAGGATGTAGGAATTCGCCAGACCGTCCCCATATACGTCGTAAATAAGCCATCTCATTCTGATATAAGTCCAGACATGTCAAGAACATTGGCGTACACATGGGAATCAATATTTCACATGAACACGAAAACAAAGTCGTTTTCACAAGTAAAGTTAAAGCTACACTCTTTCTTCTAAAACACAGAAATACATTCACTGTACAACAAGGCAGTTTTCACAAGTAAAGTCATTTAACCCTCATCCTACCAAGTAGGGTCCAATCGGACCCCAAAGGGTGTTGAATGTGTATCATATGAACATCGTAGCAAGAATAACTGTGATATTGTATGACTTTGTTTGCCAATCAATATACCAAGTAGATATTAATTTATCACTGCAAAGGGTTACTGATAAGTAGGACAACATGTTCTAGTGGGATCCAATTGGACCGCAATGTTTTATTGTAGCTTTGTCATCGTAGCCACTAAAATTTAGTTCTTCTTTTAGTGAAAGATGGCAAACATAGTTTTAATAGCACGATACACTGTTGCACAGGCATTGGCAGCAATTCTGGAGTCAAATGAAGACGCATGCGCAGATGTACAGGACTCGGATGTGTCAGATTTTGAAGACTACCTTTCCAATCCTTCAGGTATCCGCGAGTCCATATTGCCTCCAGCCGTGAACCAAAATGATGGTAACAAACCACATCTGCATGAAGATCATGCTGACCCTATTAGAGGCGCAGCTAAGAAGTGGTGGTAGAGGCTTTGGTCGGTGCAGAGGCAGAGGCTGTGGACGAGGCCAGGGTCAAGTGCACAGACAAGCCATGATGAAGACACTTGAGCTGAGGAAGATGGAGGTCAACCACCTGTTCAAGACCTACTCATAGGACGAAACATCCTCGCAATACTGGCTGACGTCAGTTTTAATATATCATCAGGCAAGCCCCAACCATACCCAATGCCGTTTATTGTACTTCACCAGGTGAAGCCTTCATCTTGCCATCACTCACCTTGAGCCCCGTAGAAAAATCACTGAGTGGAATAATGCAGTCCTGACCGTCAGAAGACCTGGATAGTTGTTGACAGGATTGAAATCAAGGCATGTTTTGGACTTTCTATTTCGGCAGTTCTTTATACATCCAGGCATGAACCAGTTGCATTTCGCTGAAAGAAGGCAGGCCTGTCTTCCGTGTCACTATGTCGAGAACAAGGTGTTCAACCATTCTGAAGTAACTGCGATTTGACAATAAGGCAATACGAGCAGAGAGACAGTCAGTTTCTGGCGTGTTCTCCATGCCGCAGGATGACCCCTTGACATCGAAGTCGAACACTTTAAGTTTTAATTAACAATGTTTCCAACATAACGCTCCTTTATGTATACCACTATTATATGTATCTGTTTAGAAATCGAAGCGCCGCTCAGTAATTACAACAATAAGTGCAAATAGAAATAGATATAAAAAATATGTTGTGTGAGTGAGTGATTTCGGGTTTTACGTGGTTTTCGGCAATCTTTCAGCCACATCACCAAGGTCTCACCAACTTCACGTCGGTATCAGAACAAAACAGTACAGATATATATTTCTCATAAATCACACAGAGTGATATAGAGAACATACAGCAATTAATACATGTAGTTATAATAAATTATCGGGGCTTCTGTCTCTCCGTGCTGAAAGAGAGATACCCGGGCGGGACTCGAACCACAACTACCAAGGCTGGCAGATTGCTGGGCCGACGCGCTAACCATTGCGCTCTCCCGTGCCCACCAGATATATTTTGTAAGCACGATCATGACAACAGGACTGGGAACTGCGCCCTACAAGACGGGCGATCAATCAGAAAGGAGCAGGAGACTTCCGCGGACAATTTCCTCGGGGACATAACTTTCATTAGCGGTCAACCATGCATACGTAAGAATCACCTGACCGGAAGTAGTAATGTTAGACCAATATCCGGTCAAGAATTGTTATACTGGAAATAGTGACATACTTTTGAAAACACTTGCGGTTCACTTCTGACGTTTTAAATTTAGACTATGAAACAGAATATGTAACGTTTTCCATTAAAGTTTAACTTTTACTTATTGTATGTAAAACTATTGTTCGGTTCGCGACTCGTTGATTACTTCGCACTCAATGCAATACTTGGTTGGGTGCGATGTAGAACATCTGTCATTTCATTTTGTCAAACTGAAGTTTATATTTTCCAACACTGGGTACGATTTGCAATTAACTGTTTTGTACATATCATGATTAATACACACAATATATAGCATGTTTTTTTCAAAATTTTAAAATGTATTTCAACGATTATAATTATTATCTTATTCCCCGTGGTCTTTAATTATCATTTGCGAATTTTGTGAGTAAGCATCTTTTAAAGATCATTTCGCTCGGTTATTGTGAATACTATTCAAAATATTAAGCCTGCATTCGGCACAACGCTTTGACGTGCCACTATTTTTATCTAACTATGTACATACTTCATACAGCTGCGGTTAACGTATAAGATTGCCGAATAGGAGAAGGCACTGCAATCAATTTCAACGACGGCGTGTTTGAAAGTACAAATGAATTCGTCTCAGTCTGCAAGGACAGAGGAGAACACTATCATGATGTCTTATTTACATTTTATGTTATTAATATAACACAGAATGCAATAAACATAGTTCGTGCTCGTAGACAAGTATTCAACTTTAAGAAAAGCTGATGCCCCAAGCAGAGAAAACCAATGATGCCCTCTGTCGGACCTCCTATTGCTTAACTGAAAAGACATTAAGCCTTAGCGCCGAAACTGAAATGACAGTTTGACATGTACAAAAACAGACTAAAAGGAAAAACAACGTTAATGGAATGATGGCTGGGAGGAGAAAAGTGGTGCCCCCTTCCCTCCCCGAAACCTAGGGTTGGATTGCATAAGAGTTACACCAGGTCAGTGTTAACCATTTATCGGCTGTTGACAAGAATTACCCCCCCCCCTACACAAACACGCACAAGAACGCAGTAAATCAAAAATTGAGTTTAGATCGCGGGGATATTAAAATATGACAAAGCAAAGCCGAAAGTAAATAGATGCTTGATCATTAACAATTCATTGAACATGAAAGCATGAACACATTCATAGACTTCTTACGTTGGAATAAACGCATTGTAACGTGATTTAAAGAGTGAAGCAAGACTCTCAATTTAAAGCAGATCTGATTTGGTCTGCAGAATTGTTTCCGAGGGCGAGAGATATCTTCTGATTACGTTCATCTGCACCAGATCCAAAACATAATGAATCTTAAACCAACCATCTAAATGCATCATTTTCCTTTGAGGTTGACTTATTTGAATAAATTGTCTTGTGATTGTGGCCAACTGGGAAAATACAACAGTGATGCTTGTTTAGCATAATCGGTTTAATGTATCTCTGAGCATAAAATCGCCCTTTCACAAGTGAAGTTGATGAGATAATGTCCTACAACATTCAACAATTATCGAGAATACTTAAACAGGTTTGAGCAAGTCAAAGCTTCATCAGTCATACGATAAACTGATCAGCACATCCTTAACTGAATCAATATTTTTGATCACTACTCAAGGACATGTTTACATGGTTTATCAAAGAGACATGCCTAGCTTGTGTTCCTCTATCACTGTGTACCAATTTGTGTTGTATTGCATGTTACACAAATAGGAGAGATGTCTAATTGAAGTCATTCTCTGAATATTTCACTAGGACTGGCACAATCACGTCGGTGGCTCTGCATTGCAAACTGAAAAAGGACGTTCAGCTTATAACAGGTTGGCAATTTGGTTCAACCGATTATATCATTTTACTCACAAGAAGTTAAGGGTCAAACCAAATATAAGAACTGATATGATCGATTTTGCTGTGGGAAAGTTTGCCGGAACTGACCGTATTAGCATATTTTTGAAAGGGAATTTTCATGCAGTATTGTTAAAATCAAAATTTTACTAATTATCTTAAAGGCCAGGTAAAAATTTAATGCTGAATTGTACTGAATTTCAGAAAAAATTGCTTCACTCGAAATTCATGAATTGGCACATACAGCATTTGTACGTATTGTTCACGAATGTAACTTTAAACATGTGCACATTGGTATGTGGCATGTGGATTTCGGAAGCACTGGTTCTTGTTAATAAAATGGTGTTATCACTATGTTTGAACCTAAACGTTTGAGTAGTATATAATTATAACGTAAACGTGTAGACGATTTTCAGTTCATACCAACCCATTATAACCATTTACCTGCTCAACCGTCAACGTCACTTCAGTTGCAACAAATGTGTTGCAACTTCAATTACGTTGAAGATTCAGTCGTTTCTCAGTTGATACCTCCTCACTATAACCATTTACGAGCTGAATATTCATCATATAATACAATAATATTTAAAACATAATAATTCCCAACCTATTATAAGTTGAACGT
>JAUELE010229211.1:0-12205 GCA_031471655.1 Diodora aspera | reverse complement strand
CTAACCATGTTTCTATGACCCATCTAATCCTCGAGGAAGTCTATGTATTGTCTTTCTGGGGCTTGTCATTAGGCGAGACTGTATAGATAAGGGACATACACTCTCCCCAAAACATCCCTGTGACAAGAAGCTTGAAAACTAAATCTGTCATCATGACCGTTATCTGTTGATAATGCATGTCTGTCTCTATCACCAGAGTAATAAATTTGATTAGTCTCTGGAATTAAGCTTGTCTCTGGGCTGCTTTAGAATTAAAAAAAATATTACAGTTTACAATAATAATATTCCAAAGACTAATAATTAGTCTACTTCACATCCTACCTGTCCTGTATGTGCTTCGTATCTCCCCTCGCTTTGTTTGAAAGTTTTACATATTAGCACACACAGTTGTAGGTTAGTCCATTCTCATAATATTTCTATATTTAGCACACTTGTTTTAGGTTTTGCCATTCATGCAATGATACAGGGCTGAGTTAATTGCCAGTCAGTACAAGCACCCTTACTGAACCGCAAAAGAAACGTCACCCAAAGTAATATTGCATGAATAGTGGTCATTTAAATATCTGGGTAATTTTTGTCAAAGTTCATAAAATGTAACATTACCTCGTCCGGAAAAATGAAATTTGATGATAAAAACACAGCACATGACAATAAAACCGATCACCCAAACCCATCACAGCAACGGCCATGGTAACTCGATGCACGTGAGTTCCATGCAAATTGAAATACACATGCGTTCCCCCATTTCTTGCCTTATAAAAATCCACCCAGTTCGGATAACATGCATTCGTTATTGAATTGCTACGACATGCCAAGATTGACAAGAAATCAGCGACACCAAGCTTCAGCTCTGGACGAATGCAAGCTGGACAAACCGCCCGGCAAGTAGCCAATGCATTTCAAGTCCACTTAAGGACCATATACAGACTCCAGCAACGGTACCAGGTCACAAACACCACAGATGACCTACCACGTAGTGAAAGACCAAGGGCCACCATCCCACGTCCAATCAATCAATCAACCAATAAATCTTTATTGTATGCAAGGCCAAAGGCTCATATACATACAGTAGTATAGGGTTTTTACATACCTGTACATATAAATCTTGAATTCAGAGCAATATAATAGTTATACATCAATTATATAATACATGTAACTCTTAGTTGGCATCTTTGAGCAGCTCACTTCTAAGACGAAAACTGTGATATATATAAAGAACAATATTGGTACAGTCGACTGAAGGAAGTCAATGTTTACAGATGGTATAGTCGACTGAAGGAAGTCAATGTTTATAGATGGTATAGTCGACTTTAAAGATGGTATTGTCGACTAAAGGATGTCAGTGTTTATAGATGGTATAGTCTTCTGACGGAAGTCAGTGTTTATAGATGGTATAGTCGACTGAAGGAAGTCAGTGTTTATAGATGGTATTGTCTTCTGAAGGAAGTCCGTGTTTATAGATGGTATAGTCTTCTGAAGGAAGTCAGTGTTTATAGATGGTATAGTCTCCTGAAGGATGTCAGTGTTTATAGATGGTATAGTCTTCCGAAGGAAGTCAGTGTTTATAGATGATATAGTCTTCTGACGGAAGTCAGTGTTTATATATGGTATAGTCCCCTGAAGGATGTCAGTGTTTATAGATGGTATAGTCTCCTGAAGGATGTCAGTGTTTATAGATGGTATAGTCTTCTGAAGGAAGTCAGTGTTTATAGATGGTATAATCTCCTGAAGGATGTCAGTGTTAATAGATGGTATACTCTCCTGAAGGAAGTCCGTGTTTATAGATGGTATACTCGACTTTAAGGAAGTCAGTGTTGATAGATGGTATATTCTTCTGACGGAAGTCAGTGTTTATGGATGGTATAGTCTCCTGAAGGAAGTCAGTGTTTATAGATGGTATAGTCTCCTGAAGGAAGTCAGTGTTTATAGATGGTATCGTCGACTTTAAGGAAGTCAGTGTTTATAGATGGTATAGTCTTCTGACGGAAGTCAGTGTTTATAGATGGTATAGTCTCTTGAAGGATGTCAGTGTTTATAGATGGTATAGTCTTCTGAATGAAATCAGTGTTTATTGATTGTACAGTCTCCTGAAGGAAAGCAGTGTTGATAGATGGTATATAGTCTCCTGAAGGAAGTCAGTGTTTATAGACGGTATATAGTCTCCTGAAAGAAGTCAGTGCTTATAGATGGCATAGTCTTCTGAAGGAAGTCAGTGTTGTCTTCCGTGTTTAAACGAATAAAGATGATCCATGTAGTGAAGAATTGTCATCCTGTAATCGAGCAGCCGATTAGATTGACAATACCGGTGTTCTTTGTTTAGGTGTAGGGTTCAGTTTAGAGCTAGGTGTAGGGTTCAGTTTAGAGCTAGGTTAGGGTTAAGGTGTAAGGTTGGGATAAGAGATAGTGTTTCGTTTAGGGTCGGGGTTGGGATGTCGGACTATCGGACCCACAAGAACAACGTTTACTCACCGTTAGTTTCGTCAGTCTGCAAACCGAAAAGAAATTTCGCTTATATTTCGTTATAGTTTTCGCAAAGTGA
The DNA here is from genome assembly GCA_031471655.1 of Diodora aspera. NCBI lineage: Eukaryota > Metazoa > Mollusca > Gastropoda > Lepetellida > Fissurellidae > Diodora > Diodora aspera. The sequence continues at coordinate 9,666 of JAUELE010229211.1, read as the reverse complement.
CGAATAAGCACATTTTGCTATTTTCACCTTGTTCCATAAACCCACTTGAATACTTGCCCTCCATCGTGTCCGACAGTAGTTTGACTGTTCTATTATTGTTTACGAGATCTTAGATTGTCGAATGTGGATTTTCTTTGATTTGCTTAATCTTAAAAAGTTTAAATGATCTTTAAACAGTTCATGTGAAATAATGTTTTTTCGTTCATTCATCACTTTGCTAAATGTATGACAAAGTGTACTGGCAGGCGTAGACAACGTCGAATGTGGCTAAAACGTACTGGGTAATTCATCCATGTATCTGTGGGCTAACTCTACCAGGACTGCATTATGGATAACTAAACCAAAGACTTCAGTAGAACAGGATCACATCACAAGCATTTTTTACTCAAATGTGAATCACTTTTTACTGAGGTCACAATTTACATTATTTGCCGGCAAGGATCCCTATAGGTCTCCTCACATTGAAGCAGCACGAAAACATCGCCCGTTGATTTATCATAAGCACCCCTAAGGGAGCGACCATATGCTTTTAAGAGGGGCGCTAGATCATTTTTATCTTGCAAACTATTTTCTTATGCCATTGTGGGAGACAATCAATTTTTTTCTTAGATAATTGCCAACAAACTATTTATTTGCTTTTAATATTACGTTTAATATTGAATGTAATGACAGGAATAAGTAATGTATTATGGTTGGGTTGGACATCCAGAATGTTGTGAATGGGGTACCGGAAGCACCAGTTGCACCAGTTACAAAGTTGATTTTGGCCCAAGCAATGCAGGGATAAGCGTCTCCGAGCTTTTATGAATTAAAAGCAATTCCGTGGGAGGATGCCCCCGGACTGCCATACAACTTTTAATTCACATCTGGACTTCAGCACTGTAGTATTGCTTGGTGTTTTTGTCATAGAAGCGGAAGTGGAAGGGAAGCTGGAGGAGCTGTAGTTCCCTCAATTTCTAAAGGGTAAGGGCTGACAAACACCCCCCTCTCCAATTTCTGCACTAGAAATCGTTCAGAACGTGTCTCCTACGGTCTAGGGCCCCCAAAGATTCTAGGACCTAGGCGGCCCCTGGACCCTCGCCTGACGCCCTTGGGACTTTCCCCCTCTGCGATTGCTTCCGTCGTTTGTGTATTTAGATTGTGTTATTTGGACAATTACAGAGCTCATTTGGACCCAAAAAAGACAGGAGAAAGCGTCTTATTGTTTCTGTAAATTAAAACTTTCCTGGGCAGGCTATCCCTGAAACCGCCGACAAAATTTCTCGCTTAGCTCGCCGAGATGAAGCTTCCGGCACTCCTTTCAGAAAATTCTGGTTTGGCCCTTGACCCCATGCACCTTTTAATACATTTAATATTCCTTTACTTACATTAAATATTGCACGTAATATTTGGAAAACAAATAGTTTGTCTGCAATTAACTAAGAGAAACAGCCTCCCCCAATCAAATGGTCGCTCCCTTACTAAAATATAATTAGCGCTTCATAAGAACATAATGAATTATTTGTATTGTTAAAGTTCTAAGGCATGTAATATGAAATTAGTGAAAACTTAAGATATTCAGTCCACTAGCACAGAAACTAGAAACTTGTCACTCACTTCAAATGTGGTTTTAAATTACTTATATAAAGGAAGAGCAGATCTGCCTGACTCAATGTGATGCTATTTTACCTTGTCTAACGGAGCTGCGAGAGCATAACCCAAACAAAGAACCAGAACTAACCGCCACATGTTGTCGCTTTCAAGTCAAAACAGGGAGTGCCAGATAAAGCTGTCCGGCGATTAAAATACTTCATTGTATGTAATCGGCGTGATAAAGGTAATGGGAAAACACAGTTGGTCTTAAGGAGCGACCATTTGATTTTTAGGTGTGGGGGCGGGGCCTTGAAGATGTTTCTCCTTCCCAACTATTTTTTTTCGCCATTTATGTTCTTATATAATTGCTGACAAACAATTTTTTTTCAATATTATGTTTGATATTTAATGTATTTTACAGAAATAAAGCACGCATTTTAAAGCGGGTGGTCATGGGCAGTTACAGGATTTTGTGAAACAGGTTGCCGGAAGCGCAATCTCCTCCTGCAATTTATGTTTGTCACCATGAGCTTTGTAACTAGTTCTAACAATGCAAATACAGGGGCGACGGAAGTAGTTGCAGAGGGGGAACGATCCAAGAACATCACACGAGGGTCCAGGGGCCGCATAGGCCCCGGAAACTCTTGGCGTCCTAGATCGTCCCAAAAAGCGTTCTGAGCGATTTCTGTAGAGAAAAAATTTGAAGGGGAGGGTGTGTCTGCCCTTACCGCTTCAGGTTCTGTGACACATAATATCAACCAAAGCTGCATGCAGTGTTGCAAGAATTCCAATGTCTGGCCTCCCCTGAATCCGCTACTGTGACTTAAGGTTGATGGGAATGTTTGCACACGATTTATTGTCTCCAACATTATCTGCAAACTCTATATTTTCAAAATATTTCCAGCACCCTATAAAATATCAAATGGTCGCTCCCTAACCAGTTACCAATTTGCACCTGTTTGCACCTTCCGATTGTTACGCGTTATGAGCTAGAAATCTGCCTAAAGGAATGACCATTTGTTATGGGGAGGGGCTTAGAGAAAATAATTATATAGATTACATGACACAAGAGTAAACATGACATCGACGAAAGAGTTATATACATATTTTTGCAGTTTATAAACATGCAAACATTTTTACATCAAACTAACCAAAATATGTCCCTTTTAATTGCACTTTACAATCATGAACGTATATAAAAATACATCAAAATAATTATTACCTTGGATAATTGTTTTAAGACACTAGAGAGTTTGTCGGTAGTTAACTAAAAAAAGTAGATTGGCTTATGCCATTAGATAAAATAAATAGTTTTCAAGATCAACATCTCCCAGCACCCATCACCCCCTATCAATCAATCGTCGCTCCCTAAAGGAATTAATCTCGCTGATTGTCGCTGAATGAGGTGTAAAGTGTTCCAATATGATTTAATTCAGGTGATGTATATTATAGTTTCTGAATGAATCTCTACAGTCTTACATTGTGGGGTTTGAAATTAGCAGGTAAACAGTCATGTATTCAATGATGTATCGCTTTGAAGAAACTATGAAACCAACCAGATCGAGATGCGTCGGAATCATTGTTCTTGGATGTCTTCATTAAATTTTCGCCGTGTGTTTTCAGGGACCCACTGGGTATGGGAAATACTGAACATGTTGCTGGTGGGCAAGGCGGTGTATGCAAAGCATTGGCAGAACTCTTCCTTCATGGAGAGCTTGTCCAGCGAGGAGATGGAGGCCCTTCCTTCGCCAAGAATATTTTTCACTCACGTTCTACCTTCGTGAGTTTTAACAATAACGATAATCTATGCTGACCCTTGTTAATACATTATGTCGTTTTACTGCAGCACATTCACTGGTTATGAGTATTCCCCTTTACCAGTAGAACCTTTTCAGCAAAAAGTATAACGTATTTCACTGTATAAGTGTCATGTCTTGAAAATGTATTCTGATAACTGAAAACAGGGCAGAACTAAATTTGGGGGTATTTTTTAGATCTGTCAAACATTTATATCGGATTCTGCCTTAAAGCCCAAGAACTGCCCCGAAAGCGAGTTGCCTCCAGATATCCCGACACCAGAAAGTGTCGCTTTCGTAGGTCCTTATCACAAGCTGAGGACAACACTGGTATTGCTTGTCGGCAGCAGCACGTCTTCTTCTTTACTGGCGAGCAACGTTTGTTAAAGGCCAAGAGGCCAGCACCAAATACCTAATTGCTAAAGATACACAACATTGCTGACATAAGGGTTCTTGTATGGTTCTTGTCCTCTGATTCGTCTCTGTTGCTGTAGGTTTCTCTCTCCTGATATCTGGAAAAGGAAATGTCACGTGATTAATGTCCAGAGAAATCCAAAAGATGCGGTCGTATCTTTCTTTCATCAACACAAGAACCAGAATTGGGTTGACAAGTCTCGAGATGGAGCCTTTGTAGGGAGCTGGGCTGATTACGTGGAGGCTCACATGAAGGGAAATGGTGAGGTTCTTTGATTTGTAATCGGAGGTAAAATGGTTGTATCAAATGCTTAACTGAATATGTGTCTCGTTTAGATCACTTTAAAACTCTAGACGGTCATCGCCCTTTTCCATGGAAAAATGATTAGGGTGGGCTGTTGATTCGTTATTTCTTTTTAAAAAATAAAGGTGAAGGGCATGGTGTAACACGAAATAACATAAATTCATTTCCTTGCAATCCTATCGTCTGTAATAACATACAATGTTGTCGGAAAGAACAGGAGCAGCATGAGCGTGTCAACCTTTCTGGCGCATTTTGAGTGTTTTTATTCAAATAATTAAACAAAATTAAAAATCTATTTTGTTTTATGTGACATTATTTGTGAATCATATTCTAAAACATTTGAAATTATAAGGTGTTTTAAAGCGTTAAAGGACATATATCACAATTTTGTCAAACATGTTGAATACTTGTCATCTGTCTGCAAGGTATAACTTCTTTGCAGTTCCTTTTGGATCTGTCATCGACCACTGTGCAACCTGGGATAAATTCCCAGAGGAGCACCCCGGCGTTCCATTCCTTCAGGTGCAGTATGAAGATCTTAAAAAGGTAAACCAGACCTATTCATTACTGATGTACAGGTATGATGAACAAACTGTCTGATGAAGACAATTGTGTACGTTATCATGATTAGATGATTCCCAGGTCAAAGGTTGCTGCCACATACTTTAAATGATTGAATTACCGGTAAGCTGATGCTTTCCATAACTGAGACAATCTTCCTGTCATTATGTACGGTAGTTACAAGAAAAGTCGAAAGAAAGCAAACACTTGAAACTCCTACGAGATAAAAAGTAAAAACACCTAATCCTGTCGCCAGGTGTCGCTTCAAGGAAGAGGCCCCTAGGTTTGGTCAAATATGACCCAGCCGCCACATCCTTCGCACCTATATATGGTGCTTGCATCCATACTGCTAAAATTCATTGGTCGCCTCTACGACAAGTATGTTACTACGGGGTCGTTACTGCGTAGCAGCGTTATTCCTCTGAAACGTGAGGGCGTGGGATAGCGCAGTATGTAGCGCGTCGGCCAAGCACCTGCCAGCCTTAGCGGTTGTGGTTCGAGTCCCGCCTGGCAGCTCTCTTTCAGCTGGATAGACAGGAGCCCCGACGCCGACGTGATTTTGGTGAAACCGTGGTGATGTGGCTGAAAGATTGCCGAAAACCATGTAAAACCCCAAATCACTCACTCCCTCTTCTGAAACGTTTCCTATTTGTTTTACGCAAGATATATTTGCGGTATAGTATAACTAAACCATAGCTAATGCTCTCAAACTGTCACACAGGATGACGTGAAGGAGATAAAAAGACTCGCCGACTTCATCAACTGTCCACTGGCAGACAATGTGTATGAAGAGATTGCGGAAGCCTGTCGATTCGATAAACTCAAGTATGCGTCAGAACACATAAAGGACCAAACCTATCACAACAAATGGAAAGAAGGAACCACTGGATACTTTAGAAAAGGTAAACAATAAAGTGGGCAAAGGCAAATGGATAAGAATTAAAGTATATATAATATTGACTTCCTGTTAAGAGGGTTAAGGCTCTGCCACCCAAAATAAGAAAGCCATGAGGAAAGCATCTCTCTCTTAATCTATCTACCATTCTCCAAAACGTGCGAACGTATAATCCTTGGGCCCTCTGCGTCTGCCTGTTTGAGTCTTAATATCTGTAACAGACAAGAATAGACAACGGCAGAAGGGCTATGCGCCTCTGTAACTCGTGTCATGGCAAAATCATCAGTGCATCAGACTGCGTTTTTGCTACTGTTGCACAAATGCAAATTCAGAAAATGAATTATATTGTTTCAGCGGTCGCGACCCTTGTAATAAATTTTGTCAGTTAACAATAACTTGCAGAGGCCCATTTTGTTTCTGAGAACTTTTAAAGTGGATCACGTTAGTCTTCACAGATTTGTTACTTTTGTATGGCCATATGGGACAGCTCGTTTCTAGCCAGTCACAGAGTACGCATTGCCTAACAATAATATAGCCTACCAATGTGTTCGAGATATGCACGTCCTGCCGGGTTGAAGATGAACGATAACAATTTTCACATTTTCCAGTACGATCAAGCTTGTCAATAAATGCTGGTGTATGTGTATACGAGTTATTATGTGTCATTCCGTCCGTCAGTCCAAATTGTGTTGTTTATTTCTCTTTCAGGAATAGTCGGCGACTGGAAGGTTACATTCACTGTGGCGCAAAGTGAGAGATTTGACCATGTCTATCAACACAAGTTCAAACGAGATTTTCCCTATTGATTATTGAGCTCAGGCTTCACACAATCGTGCAAGGTCAAAGTACATTGTACGATTTAAGATCAAAACGTTAAAGTTGGATACGTGGTCAAATTCAATGTGTTCTTTTCGCAAAATAACTTTGGGACCGATAAATAGACATACAAAATATGTACATACCACGATTGATGCATTATAGCATGTTTAATGCGTGTGCCTACTTTCTAATACAAATATAATATCTGTGTTTTTATATTTAAAAAGCGTTCGCAAACTGTCTGGTCAATCTTGTTGTGTACATCACTTCGTTCTACTTTTTATCAGTTATTGCGAATACTGTCCGTGTAAATAACTTGAACAGCCTGTCATGCACTGATCGTAGATAATCTTCAACAACTTGAACAACTTACCGATGCTCTCAACTATTTTCTTGATCGTTTGCAAGAGTTTCGAAACATCCGGTCTGCATTCAGCATAATCTGTGACGTGTGACTATTTTTATCCAGCTATCTAATAATCTCCATGCCACGACGAGTAAGTGTTTTACGCAGGTTACGTAAGGAATTGCTTTTTGATGGTACTGTAACGAGTCTATTTAGAAATGCAAACGGAATCCTTTTCAATCTGCTAGGATTAAGTAGTTACGACGTTATTTATTGACGCAAACGCATTTATCATGTCTACTCTACCGCATATGTTACTTATTTAACACAAAATGTTCCAAACATGTGTCCCACTAGTGAACACGTATCCAACTTTAAGCCTCTTTAAGTAGTCTCTTATATAAACACAGATGAAACTTCAAGAACTGTAAACAGTGCGCACGACTTTTAAGGATTATCATTATTCCTTATCCACTTGTAAAGTCGGTTTACAGGAGTTGTGTGTATTGTTGTCGGTGTATACACCACATTCGTATCAACCTCGCTTGACTGAAATTATGTCACTTCAAAAGAAGATGCGAGTGCATCGCGTTTTGACTTGGGAAGAAACAGTTTGAAGTGATGTTTTCAGTAGGGTAAGCGATTAACACACCAACTACAGAAATAAAACTGAATTGTATTCTGTAAGCAGTCAATTTTTAAATGTTTGTGTTTTCAAATTCAAGTAACGGACATCCTTCTCTTGGACTCTCAGCTAGACCTGTGATCTTAAAGATATGAACCAACTTTGCCTGGATTTAACCGAGTGTGGCCTGTCACTGCAATAGTTACTTGCTCATGTTTCATAACAATCAACAATATTCAAGAAAAAGAGGTAGATTATACGATGATTAGTCAGAAAAGTATTGCTACTGGCATCCCTGTCCATATATATGCACTGCTTTATTTCACATAAAATGGATTCAAGCACGTATCTGAGACTACTATTTGCCTGCAGACAAGTTCAGGCATTAACACGCGTGTCTGTCTCTTGTGAGGGTGCCTTGAAGAGATATACTTTTGTGTTATGGCGAACAAAATACCGATTTTCAGGTCAGGGTTAATATCAAATGTTCAACAAACCTCTGAGAAATCTTCCCAAATCATTGAAACTTTGCAGCAAGCTTACAGGGACCGTCAACTTCGTCAAACGAAGAAACTGTGGCTGACGTCCAGACACTGGTGAAAGGTGACAGTCGTATTACCATTTGTGCGACAGCTTCTCAAGCTGGGATCTCACATAGTTCAGCATTCTCCATTTTAAGTACACATCTTGGCCTCAGCAAGCTTTCGGTTCGATAAGTGCCAAAAGCGTTGCGCGAAAATCCGTCAGCTCAAAGAACTGATCTTTCTTTTAACGTTTTAAGGGAGATCGAATACGATGAAAGTGATTTTATGAAGCGAATCGGAAAGGGAGACTTGGGAGTCTTGGACTTACTAATACGTACGGTACAGACAACAATGTCAAATTAAAAAGCCTTTCGAGGGAACCTGCTTGGTGGAGTCAAATTCAAAGCAGATATGTCGTCTTAGAAGATGATGGCAACGGTTTCCTGGAGTTCCTGATGACCAAGTTTTGGTCCTTCAGGCAAGACCGCAATGCAGCTGCGAAATAAATTGCAGAACACTTCAAGTGTATGTTTCTACCCAGTGCATCAACGTCTTTATGAGACTGGATCGAGGTCTCGTAGACCAGTTCGGCGCGTGCCCTTAACCCGAAGTGATGCTCAAGAGCGTTTGTAGTGGACAAACCAACATGTGATATGGACCCTGAATACGAATGCTTAATCTGTAGCTTTTTATTTAGCTTTTCTCTGCTTTGGTTTAGTTTTATAAAGTTTTACGTTGTTTTGACTTTAGACTGTACAAATATCTATTTTTTTGGTTTCATGTAAACAAAACTGAGGGGGCACGTGCCCCCTGCCTCCATTGGTGCTACGGCACTGCATAAGAATGAATTCATGGTACTAGTATTGAACATTATTAAACACATGCATCAAATTATCAATGACATTTTGCCCTGGCCTGCAAGGAGTCCTGACTTTAATCAAACAGAACACTTTTGGAACCTTGAAAGTTTGCATCTTTGTTCACTTTGACACCTCCAGTGGACAGCTAGCCCACACATTTCACAGCACTAAATGTGTGAAAAACACAATTTTTAAAAATGCTCAAAGTGTGAGGTAATGATAGGTGTTTATTCAGTATGTCAGGAAAAGCTGTGCACAACCAGAATTCTCTGCAAATTGGGAATGACTTCTTGTTGTTTGGGCCTTGGTAAAGTGGTACATATTACAAAAACGGCTGGTGTTTGATTTTCGCTCAAGTGCTTAACACTATATTTGTCACAGGTGAAGGTATTGCTGGTAAACAAATTTCCTTTAAGTGAGTGCACAAGTCGCAATATCGTCCCGTAGGCAGAAGTTTAGACAAATTTATTTAATTTTGAGAGTTTGGGAATATGTGCACGTGTACACTTGCAATTCATTGGAGCCGGGAGTAAACACTGCTGCATTGTGATTAATCTACCACGTGCATTATAAGCACGTGTTGAGGAGGTAAATGAATGCATGATTATTAAAACAAGGCAAAGTATTGCAAATTGCAATCCGTAGTCCCCCACAGGAAAAGCATTAACAAATTTAAAGACACTCATGTGAATAATATGGACATTGATGATAATGATTAATTATTTTTAAAGAAAGCTGCCTGGTTAAATAATTTCTTTGGAGAAAAAAATAGAACAATAACACCTAGATCTTTTTGCAAAACAGCCATGTTTTCAAAGAGACGTGATGAAAGAACATATTGCATGGCTGCCAACTTTTGAAAGTCAAAAACCTTAATGAGTATAATCAACGTCTTCAGGACATAATGAATATGTCTAGAAAATTTGGTGTAAATGTAACATGTAGTTTGG
>JAUELE010229200.1:0-12208 GCA_031471655.1 Diodora aspera | reverse complement strand
ATTCCGGAGACAATCTATCGGAATGTTGTTCCATTCGTCAACAACGGCGTGTGCCAGCTCCCTGAGATTAGTGATCGGCTGTTCCCGCTCGCTGAGACGTCGATGGATGGCATCCCACACGTGTTCGAGGGTTCCGATCCGGACTTTGACTGGGCCACGAACAAGATTCAATCTGCAAATCTTGTTTCAACCGTTCGGGAACGGCAATCAGCGACGTAAAGGTTGTACGGCGACTCGTTTTATCAGATGACGTGGCGCCATGTCCGAATATTCCAGTTTTGCCGCTCTGGAGCCCACATAAGATGATTACGACGATGGATGGCAGTCAACCTAGGTCTCTTCAAAGGTCTGCGAGCCCTCAGTCCGCCAGCAAGTAGCCGCATGTGGACCAGTTCTCGTGATACAGGCACGCTGGTTAACTGTATCCACCGCTGAAGCAGCCGACTCGCAGACAGGAATGATTTTACTGCGCCATCTGTAGTAGCCAACGGTCTGCTCTGTCGGTGATCTTCTTTTGTCGACTTTGACCTTGGACAACCTTCACACTGCCGGTCTAACGGTGTTTCTTCAACAGCCTGCTGACGACGCTGTGTACAACGTTGAATCTGGCGGCAATCTGACGCAACGACCGTCCAGCTTCTCTTATACCAACATGGGTTCGACCATTAGCAATGGAAATTTGGATGAGTAAACACGCCCGATCAAACTGATTACAGCAATATTGCACGGTGCATGAAAATAACCACGTGACATGCACTGGCAATGTGTTGTACGTGCGCTTCACGATGGTCATGGAAAAATCATTTATGAAACAAATTATTGACGTTTAAATATTGTAACTGTACTGAAATATCCTGTATCAAATTTGGTGTTGCTTTAAGTTTTACCATCAGTATATATACACGCGGTAACATCTTGCAGTTTCCCCTTCCCTAATTGACTTCTCTTTGTCAAGCAAAATGACTGAATACACATGTACATGTATACACTAGTCGACAATAGAAAGTATATACTCATGTTTGATGAAATGAAAAGTAATAAGAATATGATCATCAATGACGGAATATTCGGCAGGGTGTCATACACACTTTAAACACAAAACTCAGGTGGGGTACACTAACGGTCACAACAACAGGGGGTAAGTATATCACAGTTCACAGGAATTATCAGAGTCAACACTTTACTGTTAAGTCCGAGATATTCTACTAATTACGTGACATACTCAGTAATGAGTATGACCACAATGTGATGTCCAGCCTTGCCGTGCTGTAGGAGTGTTCCATGTCGCTGGTGGCATTTTTACGGGTACCCGGGCGTATTTTGCAATCGTTACAATCAATATGTTGCGTTGTACAATGTTTGGGTAACCGTTGTTAGCAAACAAAACAGTAAAAGATACAGTGTATAAATGTAGGCAAGTGAGATTGAGTGAGGTCATTGCTAATGGCTGGACTATAGTAACCCTTTGTTGGCTCTTGTTGCTTATCAAATCCTACTATATGTAAAACTACTCAGTCAGTGAAAGAAATCTATGCACAACCGATCCTATTGTGTCTCGATGGACTCGTTTCTTTATTGTACATCTGACTATTGATATATTTTCTTCACCATTGTGCGATACTTCTCCTGCTATATCTAGACATGAGCCAGCAGGAAGTGTTTAATCAAATGAAACAATATGTTAATCTCTTTGCATTCACAGTTCTTGGCTGTGTCATCTCGTCGCAGGATTATTTGGCACGAATGAGATTCAATAGTTTACAATGGTAATGTTAACAAAATATCAGGTTAGGTCTTATATACGGTTTAGAATTATAAGTTCAAGAAGTTCTTATCGGTCATAATTCCTTGCGGGAGCGATCATTTGATTTTATGGGGGCTGAGAGGCTTTTGTAAATTAATAGTTTGCAGGCAATGTTGGAGAAAATAAATATATTGCATGAGTCAAGAGGCAACAAAATAGATGCATTTGCAGAGGCAGATCCGGTTTTAAATGCTTGTTTCAGCAAAATGTTAAATGGAGAGGAAAGTCAATAAAATGTTATGCATTGACCTCCTAAGTAAGGATGCATCAAGGTCCCAGATATTAACTGCTTCATATAAACACAAATGATCGCTTGGATTCAACGATGTTATCAACACCATTCAAAATGGAGTAAGTTTTAGTATGCAACTATTGAAAACATATATACACACACAATACATGTCAAAACATTTTCATGAACATAACCTATAGACCTGTCTCGAAAAAGTAAGTTTAAAGCTGCGATATAAAAACTGACAATGACTGTGCACGTTTAGATATGTCGGCAAGGGATTCCATGAAGTAGCGAATTGAAATGAAAATGTTCTAGTCTTGAGATTATGTCTGGGACTAAGAAGTAGTAACATATGAGAAGATCTAAGTTTGGTGTGGTTGAACTATGAGCCGTAAGTATGAGGCGCTGAAACTTTGACACATTGGTAAGTGAGAACGAGAGTCTTGAAGTGAATCCTGTTTGCTATGCGAATCCGATGAAGTGGGTTCAGCACGGGGGAGACATGAGACCTGGCCCCAATTTCTCGAAGCGAACTTAAGTGTTTACTCAAATTTCAAACTAAATTTGAGATTTTAACTCAACTGAGATTTTAACTCAACTGAGATTTTAACTCAACAGCGTTTCTCGAAACAAACTCAGTCAAAACTCATCAGTCTGCGATTTCTGTATGCCATATTGTCGGAATGGATTCAGACTTAGGTTACCTATTGAGCAGACTTATGTGACTTTTTTGCTCAGTTTCAGTTGGAAACTTAAGTGAAAACTGAAACTTAAGTCTGAGTGTTCACTTAAGTTCGCTTCGAGAAGTTGGGGCCTGATCTGTGCAAAACCTAATACTTATTTGTACACAATTTACACAATCTATATTGGTGCAAATCTTATACTTTTTTATAGAGTGTATAGAGCCCAACTCAAACCAATACTAATACACTCCGTTACAAGACAGTGTCCTGCGTCAATATTTAATTACAAAACATATTGACAATAAAATTATTGTTAAACGACGAAGCCGGGTAATTGCTAGATCAATATGGTACTACTGCCGCGAGTTCCAAGGTTCCAAGGTACGAATTCCCACTGACTGGACTCGGCATCTTATCGACTAGTCCGAGTTTTTGACGTAAACTACGACCCGAAGATACTTTTTGAATGGATATGTTCTGTAGTTTAAGTCAGAACATGGATAGTTACCGCTCCCACACTGGTTGCGGGGGTGGGTAGTGGTCAAATTTGACCTGATACGGATAACAGACGCATCGATGCCGGTATTTCAGATACAGATTGCTTCAGGGATACATTTGTAGTTCGATCAGTCCCTAAACACCGCTCTACGTGGTTTCGACACCGAAATTTGTATTTTATGCGAATGCCATTTTAATTTCAGCCAGGTGGTACCCACATCTCGACTTATATCAATCAAGCACTTGTTCCACCACATTTGGTCAATTTGTCAAGTGATAACAAGAAACGCACGCTGCGGCTCCAACGCGACATGAAGAGATCGATTCTGGGATCTATGCGTCGTCGATGCACTGCTGTTCTCGATGCTCACAGTGGACATACCCGTCATTGACTTTGTGACATGGTTGGATTACCCTCCTTCTGACTTTGGACTTGTAACGTCATTGTTATGGACATTAAGAATGATGTTATTACCTCTCATTATAGTCGCATTATCCACCTATTAAAGGTTACTCGAATATTTGGCATTGTTGTTATGCCTTCCAATTTAGATACCATTTTATGTATGCAGTTTCTTTATGTGGCTAGTACACAATGTTAAAATTTCAACCTCTGAATTCGTGTTTTGTGTGCATTAGAAGAAGTCGGAAAATCACCATGTGGTGAACCGTAAACCAACAGGCCTACCACTTGTCTGAGTCGTGGAGTCGAAGACTGATATTTTACGAGCGTTTCGTTCCACCTACTGTCATCCGTATGCTTCATGATGAAAGTACATTCAAAACAACTGATAGGGGTACACCTCAGACGATGAGGTCCTGATTCAACTTATATATGATGTATTTTAAATATTATATATATACAGCTTAACAATAATTATGTTAAACAGGTTAATATAATTACAACATTACAATTAGATATAATGTCAATCTAAGACAAGACCAGACAAGTGTATGCCACGCCACAATAGTGGAACAAATAACGAAAATAGAAATCTGTGCAGAAGACTATATACAGTAGAGTGGGAGATATAGGTGTTGATGGTGTTTATAACAGTACGTCCTTCAGTTATAACACTGCGAAGCGAGTGCTATGTTGGGGCTGAAAACAAGCAGGATGACCACTGTCGGCAGTATTCGACCCTAGAAATCATGCAACGAAGGTACTTCTACAACTGATGCACAAAATTAATGCTATACGGCCGAATTACATTTAAGACATATGCTATGTCGTCCAATGTGTAAATCATATCATATTGTAATACATTACATTACATTACATTATATTATATTATATTATATTATATTATATTATATTATATTATCCTCGCATACCCGGTTTCCGAATACATTAGACTATGTAAGCGATTGCATAAAAATAGGTCCGTATTTTTATAAATAATCGCTACTTACCATCAGATGACAACTTTATTATATTATTATGATGTCTAAAGAAAACGATAAAGAGACGACAACCCTTACCAACTCCTGTTTTGTGCAACTGTTGATAAAAATATTTTTACTTTCGTGTAGTTCATATATGGTTCGCCTCGCGCTGAAACAACGCCCTATTGAATAAATGTCCTCTCTGAAAGTCTTAGCATATTTTCTTTTGGGGGTCAGTATGTTCTATGGAGTCATCAGAATGACCAATGAATGTTAACGTTATTCGCCATTCGCTCTTTGAAAGACGAATTGCTAATATATACATCATTAGTCATTCGCCTTTGGGGAGACGAAGAACCAAAACATCCGTCATTCCCCTTTCAATATTAATGTGCAATTAGGGATGGGTGTATGTATTACGTACTGGCGTATGGATGGATGGTTAGATGTACTAGTATATTGTTATGGAGATTGAAGATTGGAGGGATGGACAGATTCAAGGATGAACTTACCTCTGGATGGATGGAGCAAGGATGGATAAATGGACGATTGAATGTAAGTTTGTATCGATATTCGTCATTCTCCATGACGATGACGAATAAATACTCGTAACGAATCTTAGATTCATCATTCATGACACAGTATGTTGCTGTGACAAAAAAGGACAAATACTTCACTACTAGCGTCAGGATTGCTTTGTGTCATCTTTGGACAGGAGGCATCATCGTTAAATTTATATTTGTCACGAGGTGGATGTCAACGTTCTTACTCCATTATAAAACATGCATGTACTTTCAGTTTGAAAAGAGAATGATGCGTAAGAAAAAAGGCTCCTGAATCAGATACTTGTATTCGTCATTCATGACATTATGTTTCTATTTGTGCCGTGACCTTTCTCACCTTTTCCCTTAGTCTGCAATCATCGACACAGGTGGGTGGGATGTTCTAATCAGCTGTTCACTACAAGAATCACCTGTCAATTCGCCACGGATTTGAGGCTGCCAATGAACTCGTCGCTCGTATCTCAGTGCTTAATTCGTCCGTTATGAGTCAATAAAGGTAACACCATAATCATTAGACAATCTAATAAACATGCATCTATGCAGTCTGTAGATGAACCTCTCCAGTATTAAAGTCATGCATCTTATTAACTGGTCAGTCTGCCCCGCACCGATAAACCCGCCTGACACAGCTGAAATTCCGCTACTTTGTCCAAGGACCCATTAGATATGGTTGTGCCTTTAGCTTCTGCAAATCTGTGTTGGGATTCATGCAGCTTAGATTTTTGTCAAGTCTCTAAGTCATAATCAGTATCAGTTTATTAAATGTAAATCATTATATATACCGGTAATGCGTCACCCTCTCGAACCATGCTACGACCTGTGTTTGACAGACTAAGTAAAGGGATATCAATGGCAAACAGGGCATTATAGTATCAACACAGTCACAGGGACGTGATGAAAGTCTACCATGCAGCTATACCATGCCTTTTCAACATGCATTTACAATATACACGAAACGTGCGTGGTGTCTGAATATTGTTGATATGTTGATAGCAGACCTTGATCCGATTCTACGATAACCGTGACCTTTCCGGTCATATCAGGTCAATGACAAACTTGTCACTTATCTGGAGATTCATATTCATTGTGGATCATCCAACTTGATGGAGTCATGTGTTCATCGCAAATTTCCGAGTGAAGATACTAGTTGTTGAGACATTCATCATCCGTATATATATATGTTCTTCAGACATGTCCAGCAATGTGTGTACTCAACAGCTCACTGATCGTAACGTAGCATCCATCCATCCTTCCATCCATTCATATATACATGATATGCTTACTTACAATTTGAAATCTAGTTATGTATTTTTTCCACCAGAGATATTTCTGTATAGAGGGTCCAAACGTACACAGCGCATAGTAGGCATACATCACAACATGTACTGCTGAGTTAAACGCCATAGGAAAAAATTCTGGGAAAAAAACGTTTTAAGATGGACATACATGTATGTAAGTTTATGTTCTGAAGTGTTTATGATATACACACATATATACAGACACTCGGTTACATACATACATACATACATACATACATACATACATGTACATACTGCTAGAACCGAATGTTAAGCTCAATACCGTATCTGTCTTTACTGACGTCCAAAAGAAACGTAACGAAAAATGATTACAACCATGATCAACTCCTATTTTTGTGTCACTATTTATAAGATATGTTCTTACGTTCGTCGGGTTCCATTTTGGTTAACATCGTGATGTATGAAACAACATACTTTTGAATAAATATCTCTGAAAATAGCCAATATAAGTGTGTTTCCCTACAGTCGCCTCTGAATATCGTGGTATAGTTCGCACGTCAGTATATTTCCAAAAAGTTATGGTTTCAAATAATGGTATCGCAGACTTCGAAACGTTAAGGTTTATCTAAGACGTCCAGTATGTGATAAAAACTGAGCAGTTGCGAACTGGAGGGAAATCCAAACAACCTCTACATTCAAGTATAGAAACCTGACTAATTCAGTGTGTTACACGTTCCACTGAATAGAAAGTAAAGTAATAACATTTTATAGCATGTATTTCAAATGTATTGTAGTTCCTCATTATTAAATTATTTGCAATATCGAAAAATTGAATGTGCCTCTTAATACGTCATTACTATCGTAGTGTCCCTTTAAAACATAGTTTCCTTCAACACCACGTGCAAATGTCATACCTCCACAAGCGGGGTCGTCATCCAACATACGCGTACAAAGCCATGATAAGATAACAAACTGCGACAATAAATAAATAGAAGCAGATATCGTTTCAAAATCATTTTCACCCCGTCGTTGCATTGGACTTAAAGATACACGAAATAAGGTGAGGTGGTAAAACACTAGGTGTAATTTTGAAATATCGATCCTAGCGCTTCACAGGTAATGCTTTGCACTGCAGCCTGCGTCAACAGTGGGTGTTTGATGTGACGAAACCTGCAATGGATGGTTATGTGACCATGCATAATACCTTGTATCAACAAGGGGACATGATGCAGTGACATCTGCGATGTGCGGTTGTTACATATAAAGCAAAGGGATATTTTAAAAGTAATGATGCGCACTACAGACTTCATTGACAAGGTAACATGATGCGGTGAAACCTGCAATGTGCGGTTGGTACATACAAACCAAAAGTCATGTTCTACATTTAGTACCTTAGATGATCAACGCGTGCAGCGCGAATTGCTATTGAGGGAAATGTGCCGGCGGCTTCGAACCAAGAAACCTTCGAGTTCGTGAGCTGATACTGTATAAACCCTACTAAATCAAGTAACCCGCCGGGTTCTCTTTCACTGAGTGCAGGTTTATCATTTGCATGTGCACATGTATACATTTATGAACCCCAGAGTCCATGTAACTACTATTCATGTCAACTGTGTAGCCTAAACACCTAGTACAAAACCAGGCTAAAAGCAAACATAGATGTGAGGTCTCAACTGTGGAACGCAAACGTTTTGGATTGTGTGTTTTAAAACTCACGGAGTTCTTACATTCACTGGCTGCACAAAATCACGCCATTCGATAGTGACCTATTTCCTAACCTGCTCGTATTGCAAGACTGGTTTTAGAGTCGCCCACCTCTAGATCTCCTTCACAGGTAAGGTGAGACCAGACATTCGATACATACAGTATACATGTACGGTATGACAATAACGATAATTTCGTTCTTCTCAGGTGCATGAAAATGACGACTCTCTCTGCGAAGCTCACGAAGTTGTATGCTGAATTTACCTACTTCCCAGAAGCAGGTTTGTATACTGTTTGCAGTGCCGTTTAGGGATCGCGTGGCCCAATTGGGGGCTACTTTAACGGGGCCCAATTTGAGGTTATAAATAGGTTGGTTTATTGAATTCTTAGTGGGACTCTTTCAGTCTTATGCTCACTTTCGTCAGAGAGGGGGTGAGAGGGGGGACACCCCCTCTCGTGCTCTCCCCCTCAATCCGCCCCCCATAGTTTCAAAAAGTTATCTACGGCCATGAGAGGGGACCATAAGAAGGAAAAGGCTGACCTCCAGTAATAAAAGAGGAAAGATTACATTAGTGCGTAGGCCCCTTTGGCGCGGGATCCGAGACGCCGATATACATGTAGCTCAGTCAGTGGTTGCGAATGTCCGAGTTCGAATCCGTAAGCGTATGGACACTCTCGATGTTGGGGGGGGGGGGGGGGGCGGCCGTTTTCCCCCCCCCCCCCCCCGGCTAAAACCGAAAGAAACAACAACCGATTTTCACACTGTTGCCGGACTTCCGGGCGTTGTTGCCCGAACCGTCCTGCCCTCAGCTAATGCGAGTCTGTTCTAATCCAGTGGAAGGCTGTGCATGGTATATTCTATGTATCAGCTACAGGCATTTGACGCTAAAAATATATTTGTATAATATGTAAAATGGTAGAAATTGGCCCGCATCACATGTTATGCTATTTTTAGTATATTTAGCGTCAATTGCCTGTGGCTCCATCCAGTGTTACTACAGGCAGTGATGATCGGGAGTGCTGTCTGGTCATGGCACCCTTGTTTCGCGAGTCACAGTCGCAGGCTTCACCGCATCAAATCTACCAGCATCTTCGCCGGGTATAATGATCACTATCGTCGTTTTAATGTAGGAGTGGGTTTTGGAGCATGCCTGATATTAGCCTTTTTATTAGTGGAAGGAAAGTGGGTTTGATCTGTCGTTAATCTAAAGATTTGATGAGGTGAAACGTGCTCGCTGTCAACGATGAACGAAAGCTAACATCTCGAGCTGACAGTGCATAAGCTTGCAACGTTTGTCAAAGCTTGATGAAGCAGAGAAGATGTCGAGACCTATTAAGGAAAGATTAAGGCATTATTATTATTATTATTATTATCATCATCATCCGCAGATCCGCGTACAGATGACTGGTTTCTCATGAGCAGTATCCTCCCAATAGTATTCATCTGTTGTCTGTACTATTTCATTGTGTGGCAAGGACCAAAATGGATGAAGGACAGAGAGCCGTTTGAACTTTCCAGTCTGCTTCTGTTATACAATTCTTTTCTTGTGTTCCTATCAGCAGCAATGAGTTTTGAGGTGAGCTTACAAATTTAAAGATTGATGTCAAATGTCGCGTTTATGTTTCAAATGTGCTAAATACACGTTCCTTCATTATACAACATTAAATACTGTAAATGGATGTCTTATGATCAGTAAATAAAACATACAAAACATTTATACATGTAGCAATTTCATTTCTACTTTATACGACCCGGTGTTTATAATATGGGTCCAAAAGCTAAACGCCGAATAACGATTTTTGGTCAGAAAACAGTAATAACGGAAAAGAGATCGTACATATAAAAAAGAAATATTACCATTTTAATTTGATTCCATTAGCAGATAAATGGTGCGTGCTGTATATTTTCCGCATACCGTTTGACATCCAAAATCTTTTCTAAAAGATCGAATGTGTATTGTATACATTTGAAACATTGAATTGAAAAGATTTTGTCGTCAAAAATACAACTAGGCATTAATACCACTTTTTAAAAGCGTAGTCCAAGAAGTCATGTCTTTTAAAAAATGATTAAAGCACATTTGCGTTGCCAGGCTAGACGCGTGCAACTAAGCGTTCTACCATTTCCACGACGTAGCCTGCAATCCGTCCTGGAAGTATTTTATTTTTCAAAATAGCAACGCATCCGCGTTGTCCTAAAGTATTGACCGCTCATTAATACTGCTCTCTTCGGCATGTCATGATGACAAAGGATAACGAGGTCGGAAGTAATAATGATTTTGTAAAATTCACACAACAGATCCGTTTCAAGTATTATCAAGACGGATATGCATTAATACCGTTTGCCTGAGGTCCTGATAATGAAACAATCTCCAGAAAATATGTGATGTCAATATTGCAGACCATCTACGTTGCCATACAAGATAACTACACTTTATTCGGGTGCCAGACAGTTATTCAAGACAAATCTTCGCTTGCAGTGAGGGTACGATATAACATTACTTTTTTTGGAATTGGTACATAAATATCTGGATCATTATTCTTGCTTCGCAAGACAAGACAAACGCTAGACAGTATTAAACTATTTTAAAAGCAATAAATATTTTATGACTTAAAAACCTGTTGCACTCTATATTTGTGTCGACGTTATTATGACAGTAATGATAAATCAGATGTCACAATACGTACCGTTTTAGACTATGTCGTGAAAACATTGTAGTGACGTAATTAAATCTCTCTCTCTCTCTCTTTCCGTCTCTTTCCCTCCCTCTCTCTCTATCTCCTCCTCTCTCTCTCCCTCTCACTCTCATTTTTGGAATGACGGATTCAGTGTTATATTTCATTATTGCCATACCTCCCTACATTTCAGATGGCGAGAATGGCTTGGTGGTATTTCTTCTCCAAAATTATAGAACTCCTTGACACGGTAAGTATGAAATTTCAGTTTTTCAAAAAGTCAAATCGAAAGTGAATTTATATATTGACAGCTTGTCTGGATATGTTGCTGGGTGACACCCTCATAGAGAAGCAACGATTCCAAAACAAACTTTCACCTCGCAGGAACTACATGTACTTAGCTTAAGCTTTGACCATTTCTTTGTCCTTCTACTGAATTATTCCTTATTTTATTTTCATGCTGGCGACAACAGTTTTGCCAAACAAAAGCTAGATGTGATTAAAATATTGAAACCTTTCCTTAAATCCGTGGCGACAAACATAATGCATGCTGTAACAAGATCAAGAAAGAAGATTTGAACAGACAATTCTATTTTCCACGTATATTTCTCTTCATAATGTCTGCGCTACGTTTGTTACATCGATATGGATTTTTTTATTTAATCTGGCGTAAGTAGAATAAAGTCCCATGATATATTCGGTCAGTACTTATGACCTCTGTCACTTTCGTATTGTTGTAGTGGTGTACAGGAGATTTGCAACGCCAGCATATTTTTACCTAGCTGATTCACAGTCGTTTCCGCAATAGTACTCTGTATCACCACAAAAAATAAAGCAATCGATTTAACAGGATATACTTTTTAAATTGGCACGTTATTATAATGTAATAAATACACTGAAGTGAAATAATGAAAATTGGAAGAGGGTTTCGCCATGGCTGGCCTTGGGACTTGACACGTCAAATGACTTGATCATGAACCTCTCCTCTTGAACTTTCACACTGAAATTCAAGTATGTTTGACCTGCCACATCACGAACATGATAACGACGCGTATAATACGATTAGATTATATATAAACTATCTCTTCGAAGTGTTTTTGGCCATTTGCACTGATGCGTGTGATAAGCGATATTTTTATGTGAGAATGAAATGCTCAAACGCCTAACTTATGACACTTAAAGGCGCAGTTGTTTTTAAAAAAAATATTATTCTGAGCTGTTAAATTAAAAACGAGTGCAAGGTAGTGCTTTTAGTAATAAAATATGTATCTATACTGACGTCCAAAAGAAAGCATACCAAGATTGTGAGAGACTACTGAATTAATTCACAAATGCGTTGGATATACAAGAAATATCCTTTCAAGACTTGGAAGGTTTATCAATGAGATGATGTCAATCAA
>JAUELE010229178.1:0-12210 GCA_031471655.1 Diodora aspera | reverse complement strand
AATCCGGATTTCCGGATAAACGAGTAAATTTATGTAGTAATTTCGTTTTCACTAAATTTCGTCCGGTAGCCGGGGTTTCCGGATATCTGAAGTCCGGACAAACGGGGCACGACTGTTCAAACAATTATGTACATTTCACGAATAATACACAAAAGATACATCATGTCTGTCGGTTAACAGCCTCTTGAATAGCCTCATTTATTTTGAAACCCCCATGCCACAAACAAATGCATTCCGAACTTTCCGACAGAACCTTGAAAATATTCGTTAACCTTTGAAAACGTTACACTTGCACATAAATGCATTCGGAAAGCATTCGGAAATCGACGTAACATTCTTCGGTAAACTCTTAAAGACTCGTCACCCTCTAAGGTACAGAATGAGGCTGGCTATTTAAAAGTAGAAAATAAATCCGTCTGCATCTGCCGGGACTAAGAACATACGGCACAGACTTTTACACTGTATTATTAGCAGGTTATATTATTTATTTCACGCACTTAACACTAGACCTATTTCGCGTTCGGGAGCACGTATCCAACTTTAAAGAACAGAACATGTAATATAGATAGAATCAATAATGCAACATTCATATGGAAGTTAAACACTTTCGAGACGAGATATTGATTATGTTTCAGTTTATTCGTTGAAGAATTATGTCAATGAAGCAACCAGTTCTGGTGAGCTTTCAGAGTGAGTTAACCAATGTATTATTTACAGTTTATGTCATCTATTTCACACAGATAGCACCAGACCTATTTAGCGTTCTGGAGAGCGTATCCAACTTTGAAGTCTGCATAGAGGTATCGCACACATTCATTAAATGACTGGTAAAGAGTTGAAAGCGAATATTGCATGACACGCACTTTACCTGATTGACGCATACAATACACCACAATGCTGAGATTTAATAGTCCAGCCAATAGTGCTGACATACCAGCTTACGTTTGTCATGTAACCAACGTAGATGAAGTCGTGTATTGACAGCTAGCAGTTCACGCACTTTCTGAAGTTAACTTCCAACTTTCAGCGTGTAAATGTTATTTATCTAGTGATCGATGACGCACCAAAAGAAAGTCAATTACCGTTCGATCTCACATTCTGGGTGCATTTGATTTGTACGCTGCTGACACAGCAGTTAGACAAAGACAATGTCGATGACATAAAACAATACATATATTCAGTTATTTTTTTAAAGTTTTGTTTTTACTGTTCGCACGAAGGTAATGGTGAACCGAATAAACAGCGGCCGAGTTGATAAGGATCTCATCACGTGAGTGCAAATCTTCTTTTTCTTAATAATAATAATAGTAATAATGTAATAATAATAATGTTCAGCCTTGTATAGCGCTAAATCAAGGCTTTATAGCTTGCTCAAAGACCTCGGCAGTATTACCCTGATGTAACCCAAACAGCCTCTAGACGCTAGACGATTGTAAACACTCCTGATGGAGCACTAGTCGATTGAGGCATTTACGAGTAAAGTTACCACCCAAGGTTAACACAACTGACACTGTGACGTAATGCTCACGTCAATATCTTAGTGTGAGGCAGAGCAAACCCTTGAAGGCGTGAACGTTTCAGCGGGACGAGCTGGTCACCCATTCAGGTACTGCCAGGGTGCGAGAAAGCAAGTGACATGTCTGTGTTACACGAGACCAACTAATTCACCTCTACTTGGTTTTATGAAGAATAATGTGCAGAGATTTGTCCAGCAAAGTACGAAACAGTGAGGGGCGCCAGTTGGCAAAGTCCTCAGAGCGAACAAACATAATGAGGATTGCTTATTGATATTTAATTTTTTTTAAATTTCACAATTTCACAAAATAGCCCCCTCCCCGACAATCCGCACCTGACGTATGTGCCAATATGTTTTACATGTGCGAGCAGTTTCTGCATAATTGATTGCAGAACTGGACATACTTTCAATAAGGTGATAGCTCAACGTATCTATTAGTTTGCATTATCCTTTGTCGGATGGTAACATGAAATATCATTTCTTCCAAGTTGTATCTTAAAAAACAAATTCAGAAATAATGCTGTTAAATTAAACATAGCATTACTGGACAAAATGTAGACACCGCTCAGATTGTCAGCAGTAAAAATAATAAATATTTGTCTCCCTTATTTGTAGTATATTGCGATCTACAATCAAAATGCATGTTTACGGAATAAATGCGAATGCACAACAGGCAGGAGTAACGTGATGGAATGTAAACATTACAAACGCGACTAAGATGATTCACAAAGTCTTGAGAAACAGTCAATGTTCATCAAAATTTAATGTCAAACACGTTTATTTTGATCTTCCACATATAGTACTACCAAAGCCGAGTTCAAGAAAACTGGCGTTTCATAAACTAGTTAGATCCCCTGGGAAATCTGAGAAATGACCGCATCTAATATTAATTTTGCAATCAAAGCATAGTATGGGGTTCTTTCTCTTGAAGGTCTGACACTCGTCTCTTATTTCTGACTGCTATGCTATAGACAACACCCGAGAATACAGAGCTGTTTAATGTTTAAACTGTATTGTGCCTGCAACGAACAATATAGAATACATCTGCACTTACCGTGAAGCCGGCAATGTGTACATTGAAGTCATTATTCATCCTCCTGGCGATGTGTGACTTCTACACTCAGTGACTGATGCATGAACCAGTTAACCATGCCAGAGAGCACAGCGTAAGACTTGCCCGATTCATTGAGGTTTTGCAGTGTCGAGAAGATCAATAGTTGCATCCTCTTGGGACGGATGCCATTGGCTGCTCTGGTTGGGATGACTTATTAGTCACTAGGTACCGAAAGTAGCGATGAGAATTATAGTGGTAACACCATAGTGTCAGCTTTAACACCAGATAAGAACAATGTTTGTCCAGGGTCATTACACATAACATCATCTGCTCTATAGGTCGTTGTCTTGTTATTAAACATGTCAATGTTAACTCATCAGTACGGTACAGAATAGCTGAACAAATGTTTGCAATCATACACAAGAACAAGGATGGTAGTTACACAAAAGAAAAGCGTTTGATGTGTACATTCTTCATTGGAACAGATTTACAATAGGCCGATCTGATTATAACTCAAAGACATTTACTTTAAACTTCAGAACGTTTGTAGACATTCATTGGAGATAAACGTTATTTTAGTATTAATATTCTCTCTTATGGCCTCTGGTTGATTGCAATTATACAAAACAACAAAGCTGGCAGTTACACAAAAGAAAAGCGTTTGTTGTGTACATTCCTCTTTGGAACAGGCTTTACAACAGGCATATCTGATTTTAACTCAAAGGCATTTACTGTAAACTTCGGTAAGTTTGTATACATTCATTGGAGATAAACGTTATTCTAGTATTAAGTGTACTCTCTCATGGTCTCTGAGCGTCGTGCACAGTCGAAAGAGGAGCTGGTTTACATGGGACAAAAATGAAAATGCCAAAACTCTTGGTGCAGCTACAGACAGACCAGGGGAAGAGGTTAACTTCTTCCGTTCTCAGTTTCCCCGCCCCGTCCCCCAAGAATAATTATGGAGAAACTGCCCTCTTATGATTCATGAATTGCAAATATGTATTTATCATGTGTTTTATCAGCATACAGATGACGCCCGAACTCTGAGATATTCCTTCTACAAGGGGCAACAGCAGCTTGCATACAAATATCAGTCACTTTGAAGGCTTATGCAGTTTTCCTCATACATAAATGCAAATGAGTAGAAGAGCAACCGTCATCTGTGTTGTGTCTATTCGCCTACTTAGTTCTCCAAGACGAGCATACAAGTTATAGAGCTTTTGGGATGTTTTAATGGTTTATACACAAACATGTTTATGCAACCCTGGCAGAGCCATCTTTGGCTGGTATTCAATTTCGTCTTTTCATTTGCATATTCAGTTGTAGAACCTGATATAGGATGTCTAAAATTATCCTTACTTCTTTGTGTTCCAAAAGCGTTCGCCAGAGTCATCAAAAAGTGCAATATTGATCTTGGCTTTTCCTTTCAAGTTAGTAGAGAGGAGCAAGACGAAGCAAATGGCCTTGGACAATCGAAACTCGCTCTCGCATTAGTCTGTTTTGTTAAAATGTGTCAGATCTGAAGAAACATGTGTTGAGAAAAAGATTGCTTGTTCAAGAAATGAGACTGACATCACAACCGCTGCATCATTTACCACGATTACACTTCTTATAACTGCACATGCCAATAATGGAAGATGTTGACCATATTTTTATACCGCGACTGATGTTTCAAATGAATACATAAAGAATCTCTCTCTCACACTCTTTCTCTTTCTCTCTTGTCGTATTCCACGCTCTCTGATACAGTATATTAACTTTGTTGAAGCGTAGTTTCAAATACTTCCATAGCCATATATACACATGTACATGTGATGTCTAAAGCCATGGGAAACTTCATTGGAGCAAGTAAATAAAAAAAAGGAATACTAGTATTGATTCTAGGCCATTGCACTTACTTACGTCTTGTAGATAGTCGATACGAAAGATGCAGCACAGTTCAGGAGCACGGACAGGTGCGAGCATATGAGAAAACATAAAACCTAAAAGTTAAATTTATAAAAATAAAAATATGCAACCTGTATTCAACTCCAAGTAAAATAGTACAAAGATAAAATCTCCAGTGATGTCCCCTTTGTAGTTCTATGAATATTCCAGTTCTATTCTCGTGTAATGGCATTTCACATCATTCTATATATTTAATATTACGGTTTTGATACCTGAGGGACAGTGGCAATGTGTGAAAACCTCGACAAGGGATGATCCTATCTAATGCATTGTACTCATACAGACGTTTCATTACGTTTCTGGTATCCGTGGGTCAGTTACTATCACAAAAATCAAGATTGGCCTGAGGATAAGTGTAACCGATATTTGGAATCTCGTTTACCGATTACAATCAAATATATTTGGTTCATCATCTACATGCCCAGTAGGCATAGCCAGGAATTGTAATAACTCACGCGGGCATGGATGTGCGTGATGAGCAGAATCAATTGATTCCTGGTGGCTCATATCATTATTCTGCGACTCTGAAAGGTACCGTGATGGCATAGAATGAGTGAGTCACTGATTTGGCGTTTTACGTGGTTTCCGGCAAACTTTCAGCCACGTCACCACGGTCTCACCAACATCATGTCCGTGTCGGAGCTCCTGTCTTTCCGGGCTCAAAGAGAGGTGCCCGGGCGAGATGACACAGAAAGCTGTTTGCACTGCATCTGTATGCATCTTGTCATTTTGCAATATATTTTGCATTTTGTGGCGTACACGATGATATAATCAAGTGTTTACATCTGTCCTGCCACTATCGGCTCAAAGTTGTATACAAAGACTAACATTCTGTTATTTTAACACCTATTCATGTCATAAAACATTCGCAGTACAGTATAATTAAACCAAAACAACATGAGACCATTTGAAATATAATATTCAAAGGAAATTAACGGTCAAACGAGATATAAGCATAAACCGTTATAATCGAGTTTGCTGTTTGAAGGGTTAACGGAATTAGCCATATAAGCATATGTTTAGAAAGGGTGTTCTCATGCAATATTGTTAATACTGCAAGTGTATCAGTTGTCTTTAATGTCGGGTGAACATGTAATGTGATGTTTATAGAATTTTAGGACAATTTGCTTCACGTGACATGTTCCTTTAAACTCTGACATTTATTCATGATGTAACAGCATACGCAGCACGTGCACACGTTGTTCATGATTGTCACTTTACACGTCGCACATTGGCATGTAACATGAGTGCCAATATGTACTCATGTGGATGTCGGATGCACTGCTTCGTGTTAATAAAATACGGCTATCACTATTTGCCCTTAACTTCGTTTGAGTAGTGTATATCTATGTTTGTATTACTCGTATTCTACTGTACGGGTTGACTGTTTAATCTAAAACAGGTAATCCACATATTGTGATTAAAAAGCATTTTACTGAAAAAAACGATCTGCTACAAGTATGTTTATGAGAGTATCAGGCTTGCTGGTTAGTTGGTAATGAATTAATTACTGAATGTTTTTAAACAAGAAACAAATCAACTATCGTCTTGTGCTTCAGACAGAACCACCAATTGCCATCAAAATAATGAAACGTCATATCAACGCTTCACTTAAATTCGACGATTTGAAACTAACAAACTGAGGTAAATTTGAAACTAAAAAACTGAGGCAATACAAATACGAATGCAGTGATTGTTACACCAAATATAACGTGAAAAACTGTAGTTAATGTTTAGGAGACGACGTTCAGAAATCTTATATCATCTTTTATCTTTCAACATGATATACATGTAATTTGATAATATTTTGAACTGGAATGGTCCTTTTCATCTCGCAGAAACTGAGTTTTCTTGGTAAATTGAACTGTGGAATTTCGACTAGAACAAAGCCAAAGGTTGACAGAAATTAGCCAACGCGATAAGTATACCAACGGGAATATAGCAGACTGTTATAAGTAGATTCATTCTGAAACATGACTTTGAAGACAAACCACGGTCTGGTTCATCACGATTCCACACAAGAATATGTGCCCTCTGAGGACTAGTAAGTCTGTCTGGAGTAGATCCGAGACACGAGAGAGGGCGCTGTCAGTATCTTCTTTGTGATAACTAATTTTTGTACAAGCATTGATGTTCTGTTTGATCATGACATCATATTTCTTTCATCAGTACTGGCCAATGTATGACCGAATGGCATCGCACTGCTGGAGTACCTTTTTGTCTTCTGGCATATG
The DNA here is from genome assembly GCA_031471655.1 of Diodora aspera. Lineage (NCBI taxonomy): Eukaryota > Metazoa > Mollusca > Gastropoda > Lepetellida > Fissurellidae > Diodora > Diodora aspera. Next base: position 5,459 of record JAUELE010229178.1, on the reverse strand, counting down.
CAATGCAACTTATATAATGTATTTCCAGATACGTTCCACGTTTTCTCGTTACATGAATTATTTACTTCCTATTACGGTCTTATACAGTTTGTGCTGTAAGAAGGATGGTCTGTTTCAGCCATTGTGTATTATGTTTGGTTGACAAAATTCAACAACATGTCATCTTCATCGGCGTCTGTCTAGTAACGTCACTAGAGAGGTGCAACGGGAGTGGGGGTAGCGGACCACATCAAGTGAAACCACCATAGGCGGTGACACCCAAATTACTGTTTCTGGATTTTAGTATTTTTTATGGATTTAAAGGTGCATTTTTTCTTTTCGTTTTTTTCTCTTCAAAAACTTAATTTGGCTCCGTAAGAGTGTCCAGAGGGTGGGTGATGTGTGACACCAGCTCTAGTGACGTCACTGTGTTTGTCAGTTTACAGCAAGTAAAGCAAGCTTCAAAGGTTACCAATGAATTTTCCTAGAATACACAGTGAAAGCTTTATGTCTTTTTCTTGTAGAGTCGTTTGACATTTGACAATTATGACAGAAAGGTACATGTAAGATATACCATTTTTTAAATCATATACCTGAATTATCACTGAATGCAGTGGTTAGAAACATAAATCAGTTAATTTTCTGTCTTGTCCTTGCAAGTGCGACGGAATATGGTTGTGCTGGCTTTATGGTTTTTGTGACTTTTGTGGGGGTTTTTTCTCTCCAGATTTCTGACCATGTTCACAACATAATATTCTTATAAATCAAAACTGTGAAACTTAACGAAATTTCATACTATCAGTTGTTGTATCTTACAGGCTCTGTTGATTATTACGAACGGATTGTTCTTCCTAAACCTAGATGGCCGTCCAGCTAAGCAATCTGACTCGACAGACTTTTGCAATTGTATATAACCTATTATTTCTTTTCGTATTGAACAAATTAAACCCTTCCATCACGTAGAAGTGCCAGCACACTGTTTTATTACACTAGAGTATATTTTTCTCTGATTTAATTTCACGCTACTGTCGTGGACCGATTGGGATTTAAACAAATGAAGTAGACATTAGTTTTGAAGTACACCCGATAAGTGTAAAAACGTGTTTGCTCACAAAATGAAGAAGTCCTAAAATGGCGACTGTAGTGATAATAACATGTGAATAATAACGTCAGTTAATTAAATTGGTTTTTAACAAGTTTTAATCACTATCATGGGAAAGTTTGCGTAATTGTATACATAACATGCCAATGATATTAAAAAGATTTGTAATATTTGGTCATTTTGTGCACATGACAACAATGAAAACTAATCAAATGTGCGATTACACCTTTTTTCAGCGAGAGTTACATCTGTTAAAGCAATTGCAAAACTCTTAATCCAAATACTACAACTTTTAAGAACCTCGGCTTGAATAGATCCGAACACGGAACCTTGAAATACAGATTCCAAATAATTGATTTAACCTAATTCAACACAAAGGTGTCTTCTTTCTCACATTAATCATTCAAGAGATGATGCATGTATGTTACTCGATTATGGTCTGCTGTAAATAGACTTCGTGGTCTTAAATAATTAACCCCTTTCATCTTAGATGTACTTGTATAACGCCAATTGTCTTTAAGTACGACAACAGTTGTATATGGGTTCATGAAGTACGACTTCTGAGGCAACACTGGAAAAGGACATTCAAGATAAATGATATTTGCTTTTCTTTGTGCTGTGCGAACTTTACTCATTAATATAGTACTCTCTTACTTGGTCTTACACATATTAAATAAATTAGACATACATGTACCTTTGATCCTGTAGATGTTGTTGGCTTTGGTTTTAACATGAGTTACCGTAGACAAGGACTTAATACCTTGTAATTGCTGGTTCAGATATTGGTAATGATGACAATCATAATAATAATGATGATATGTAGACTTATATTGCGCCTGATCTATGCACAAAGAGCTCAACAGTATTACACCAGTCATTGGGACAACTCAACTCTCCATCTAGGCGCTAGAAAGTTAGCTTTCACATTAATATCGCTTTCCGAGGCGATACCCAATTTCACTTGGATGGACTGGTACAATTTATTTGCCCAAGGTGGCACTGCCAGTGTCTCAGTGCGAGGCAGGACGAACCCTTGAAAGCTTTCCAACGCTAAGCAATCATCCATCCATTTTCAAAAGCTCGTGACCTCTTTGCAATGCATGTGACCAACTGACCTCACTTCCCGACATATACTTCACAAGATGTCAACAGAGTGACTCGGTTTCCTGAAAAGTGTTTGAAGAAATCTTGCTTGACCGAACGTTACCACTAGCCAAGATCACGTTTTCCACACGGCACTTATGTTGCAGAACCCCCATTCCCCTGATATTAACTGAGCAGACGCAGATTCAGGAATAACTGTTCTCACCGTCTAATTATAGTTTTAAGAATCCCAGAACATATAAACTTTAAATGTGTCATGTGTTCAAATTAGATACACAACCTCTTTAAAGAACATTATTGGGCTGAGGCATCATGATTGTCGAATCGGTTTATCAAGTCACAATTACGTACAGTACTCATCTTCTGTTGACAGCTTGAACGAGGAAGTAATATGGTCATTTACTTTGTTTTTACGATACCATAAAACTGTCATATATGGCAAATATTCTGGAAAGTTTCAGACTACACAATAACCTTAATTTGTTGCTGTGTCTGGCGTTGCATGTATCAAAAAGACGTTTGTCTGATGTTAATGATAGCTTACATTAGTTGAGGTGTACTGGGAACAGTTTGTGTTATAATATGTAGTTAACGTCCGTTATATTTTCACGAAGGCGTGCTCATCAATCTTGACCTACTCGAGTTTCTCTTGGTCAGCCCGAAGAAACATCTCGTGCGCCTATCGAAACAAGACCGACGTCAGTCTAGCGGCAAGCGAATACAAGAAGAAACTAGTTTGGAGACTGCTCTAAGGAAAGATGACTCTGAATTCTTATTCTTCTACGCTTTCGCTTGACAATATTCGGGGTAATCGATGCTATTAAATAATTATTATACCCAAACATTCAACTAATTACAGTCGTAACAGATAAGCACATTTGTGTTATAAATGCAACATCCAAACAAATTCAATAAAAAAGTTTAGTGGCACTATTTGGTCATATCACTTCTGCACGTGCGCCACGAACTCGCTTGGTAACACTCGGCTTAATCTATAATGGCATATATGAAATTGGACGCCAAGACGACTCACCAGACATATACGAGTTCTCTGCCTGGTTACGGAAAGAGACCAGTAGGTGCGAATTGTATATATTACATTCTTACGTCACGTAAATACTATTTTCCTTAACATTAATTCTATATTGTACAATAATACAAAGGCGACAAACCTTTCAAACATCAATGGACATAGAACTATTCAGAGACGTGCCATTACAGCTGGGTATGTTAAAGTATTGGACATTTTTATAGTGGTGTAGCCTCCCCGTATTTGCATAAACATATACCAGCTTACCGAGTAGTCACTTAACGCAGGCAGAGGTGAAACAAATGTGATGCTGGCCTGATTCATTGAGTTTTTACACCGAGAAGAAAATCAATGGCGGAACTTCCTCCAGGGAGATATTTTATCTCGCTGAGCTGGCCAGGATGTCATTTATTACTCACTAGGTACTGAAACTAGTGTGGAAAATTACTGCGTTAACACGTCAGTACCTCGCTTGGTCTATCTCTGTGGTGAAAGTGTCAATTGAAGGTGGTTTAAGATTCGGTAATTCAATTCCGAACGTGATAATTGTGTGCTGGAAATATATCTACTACTTTGTATAGTCACCTCTCTCTAATTGAGTCCATTTAAAAGTAATTTACTCTGTGCTAAAAATCGATTAAATTATCTAAATTATTGAATATTTATTGAGAGTTTTCTAATTAACTGCATTTTAATGCTGGTGATATAGTTCTGTGAAGGTTCTGTTCTGCGGAATTAAAGGAATTAATAAGGAACCGACGACGTCCGCTGTTAATCTAAGGATGTGTCGATGGTCTCCTTTACCCTCTCTCAGAAGAACCGTAATGTCTAATCGAATTGGTCTGACGGTACCACTGCATACCCAATACGAAATATAACCTTCTTGACTCGCTGAACAAAGTACGTTTTGTTATATACTGGGGTGATACTGAAGACTCAGCTTGATCCTTTAAGCGACATCGATCCGTAATGGATAGATGGGTGACCGGTTGAAGTTGTGAAGCGCTCAGGTTTTCAGGGGTTCGTCCTGCCTCGCACTAAGACACTGGCAATGAAGGTGGTGTTACCTTGGTCAAGCGACTTTGCTCGTAAATTGCCTCAGTCCACACTGTTGAAAATGGGTACCCGGTCGGAAAGTGATGGCCATTGTAAAAGTGAACCTTCTATGGCAGCATGGGTTGCGTTGAGTAACTCTGTTGATTGGACATTGTAATCATGCCCTTCGTGGTGTGGAGTTTGACGCGATATAAGTGTCATCATTGTTATTTTTATTAACATCCTTTTGCTGGGGAAACAAATTGCAAGGGCACTTCGTGTTTTACGCACATTTCCAATTGTCCAAACATGAGAAAATTATCTGTCATAATTTCCTCATTTCTCTATCACTAGTGATGTTGCCTATCGGCTTATGATGACAAATCCGACTGGACAATAATCACATACTATCTTGTAATAGTGTTGGTTGTGAGCACATTATGGTTCCCCAGGCTATTTGTGTGGTGCCCGCCGTAATTTTACTTTCCATAAGCGCCTGTCTGATCTTCATATATTGATATTAGTGTCACCATTCATGCGGATTTGCCGCACAGCATAAGACAGATCTGGCATAGCGCTGGGCAAACGCTCCAGATGCAAAGACGTCTAGTACAGAGGCCTTGTTAACCTGTCTTGTATAGAATTATATATTTGAATATATTAACTGCGACCAGTAGTTGACATAAAGCTGGTCAGACGTTCTAGATGCATAAAGTGACGTCTAAGGCGTCTGGTATGAAATCATATCTCCGATTATTCTGAACGAGACCAACATTTGCACAATTCTGCACGAACACTCCTTATCCATAAGCCGTGGGATACTTTGACGCGTCTGAGGGCTTGTGCATGGTTAATCGGTTATATTTACATCAAATAATTCATCTGTATACTAGTATATAATAATACTCTTATATCCATACTTGAAATAACTCTGGATGTATAAAGCAAGAACCAACATGGCTTTGCATTGGCCCACTGTCGCATTACAAATTATATAAGGTCCTTTTCATCAGATCTTTCTCCCATCAAACATTGGGATCACAGTTCACAGCGCAACTCACATCGCCCCAAAATGGATACTTTTACAGAACTAAGACATGTACTACAGGAGTAGAATGAGATTCCAAAGAACAATATAATAATGGATAGTTCTTTTATAGCGCGGTATCTCCACCCAAGAGTAGACTCAAAGCGCTTCCATATATTACC
>JAUELE010229167.1:1949-12211 GCA_031471655.1 Diodora aspera | reverse complement strand
CAACTATGGCATAAAGACGTAAGGGAAAATAATTGAAATCATTTGGTATACTTTCTTTTGGACGTCAGTATATTTTCTCCACCATCAATATTATGCATGTAAAATTCATTACCAGTATCTGATACTTACAGAATTTGTTCTGAGGCTTCAGAATTGCAAAATCTTTGAGGTTCTCTCTTCCGACACCACTTGCATGCTGCTCTAATGGTGTAAAGAGAATCTACTTACTGTCAATTAATTTCCTCCCACTCATATTACCTCATAATAATATCTATCTTCCCCTATAATCAAATCTCCATGCTGAAATGTTAACACAATATTTAGAAAATCAAATAATTGTGCGGCATGATAAACATGACTTCCTGAAATCAAATAATGAGGACTTTGTTAATTTGATTGATCACATTTTATATTGTATTAGTCAAAGGCTTTGCCCTTTGTGCAGTATATTTATGTCCTAAGCTGTTAGTAATTGTACTTGGAAAGAGAGTTATACATGTATTTCATAATATTTGATCAACTTGTAGATCACCTTGTGAGTCAGTTTTTAGCATGTCTATTAATCTGTTGTCAAGAAACATGCATGCTTTCATTCAAAAATACACTGGTTTACTACATCTCTGTGTTCTTACAGCCACTATAACAACTAGTGAAACTACTGATATATTTCTCACCTACTGGCAAAACGATTTTCAGCATCTTTCCTAACTTGAAATAAATGAATGCAAGGAACCTAATGTACACCTAAAGGTTCCGTACGGGTACCCATTTTACAACTTTGATTGAAGAAGGATGATAAGTTGTGAGCCAATGTTCATGCCTTTCTCATTGACAAGAAATCCTAGAGAGAATTAGTATTAAGAGGAACTTGGTTGATAACAGTGATACACTATACCAAATGTACGACAATGTTGCACTAATGGCATAGCCAAAATGGGGGGAGGGAATTTGGGGGTAGGGAGGGGGGTTGGAGAGCATGTCTGTGCACCCTCCCCACTACCTCCAAATGAAACAACAGAATACAATGTATTTGTTCAAACTCAAAATCAGAATGTGCTGAATGTGCAGTTACATTTTGCATTATTAACTCTTGTGGAGACCCATGTATGGATTTGAATCCAGACACACTTCCAAGTGTGCCACTTACAAACATATCTGTTAAACCAATTTACCTAGGTCTGAAGAAATCCTTACAGCCCACCAACAGTTTAACATAGTTATGATAAATCATTAGCGTTAACATTAACATCAAAGAACTGACTAACAATGGCTCCAACAACAAGATTATATTACTATACACTAATTACAAGCCCTGGAAACCTCCCCAGTCATAAATCCCCCGCTGTCACAGATCACATAACAGAGTTTATGATCAGTGAAATGAGAATTTACAATAGATTCAAAGAAACTTGCTAATGATACATTATGTAGATCATTACAGGCCATGTTAGTTGTTTGTCTATGTAAGCACTGCATCTGATCTGTACAGCTAAAAGACTTTCAGGATTACATATCTTCCTGAAACTTCTACATGCCAATACTTCTTAAGGTTAAAACAACAAAATTTCAGAAATTTCACTTAAATATTCTTTTAATACAAGCCATATTTTACTCACCAAAACAGAAGCTTTTAATACTCATAGTATACAGCTGTCTATGAAAAACCTAAAACAATCACCAAGAATCTTATAGAAATTTGAGCCTGCTTTGTCTGTTCATCAGTGATTTAATGACCAGGCAAGTATTCCCTCAGACAGATTTCATTTAATTTGATTTGGCTGGAGTCAATTAGATTAATTATTGCCAAGGAACAGACCAACTGCAATGTGCCACACATGGCCTTGAAGTAACTAAAACAGTTAGCACCAGGAGCCGACAGATGCTTAATGCATTTAACAGCAGTAGTTGTAGGTATCTAGTGTTTGCCACAATCCGTACAAGACGGGTCATTTACTATTCTTCAAAACATTATTATAGTCATGGGTCTTCAAGTATGCATTCTTTATTAAAATGTTCTTCGTCATAATCAGCGAATGAGTTCTTTTGTATTTGACATAGTTTTGAGTAATCTTTCAGCCATATCACCACAGTGTCACTTACATCACCATGGTGATCAGGGGTCCATTGTTGGGCGGAAAGAGAGATAGCCGGACAGGATTCGAACCCATAACTTCAGATTACTGGGCTGACATGCTCACCACTGCACTATTCCGCTCCCTGTCCGTACAATCACAGGAGTGGTATGCCCCATTCACAACATATTTGGGTAAAATTATTTCAAGAAGCAACACCTTTATTTCTTCAAGCCTGACCCTAGGGGTTGAGTTCAGCAAGTTTTTAGCCATAACCAAGCGCACACTGGGAGAAGAGCTCAACAGAAAGAATGGTAAGTTCGAGGAGTTGAATTGAGATGATGTTTTGCGTTGCAAGGGCCATATTGCAAACATAATGCAAGGTGTTATGCAAGGTGCACACTAGACTAACATTTAGTCCCAGAAATAAGTTAATCTACAAAAATGATTTACTTAAAATATTAAAATACTAAAACCAGAAAAAGAGCCCAGGCATATTCCTAATTTCTAAAGCTGAGAAATCCTAACTTGCTAAATATCCAGACTTGGTCAGGCTCCATTATCTTTGTATGCTGTAGGGTCTTGGCGACAGACTAGGTGCACACTGATGGGGGATATAGTTCATAAAGGAGATCGATATAAAGAAAAGTGAAAGCAAAAGATCTCCATTTTAGTCACAAAAAAGGGAAAGCATTGGGTTACTGGGTCCATATTCTTCCAAAGCGACACCACATCACTCCCCGGAATCCCCACAGGGCAGAAACAATGGTAAAACCAAAAGATCACTATTAATCTCACCTTGTATGACAAGCATTGGCTTACTGAAACCCTATTCTTGTAGAATGGCTACATTTCAATAAAGTACATTCCCCCAAAAATTGATATATAAAACACCAAATCTGTAATAGTGCCAAACATTACATGATTACTGATAGCGTCAACACCAGACAGCTCACACTTAACAAGAACGTGACAGTTTTAACAATTACAATTCTAAAAGCTGTCATGTCATTGTCATATGGTGGCTCATTTGAAAAAGCATGTCAAATGCTGCTTGTGGTGTTATCATCATGCTGCCAAATGTATCCCAAAGTACAGTCCTGTCGCTTTCCACTTCCCTCTTTGTGTAACAATTTTTGACACATCAATGCGACATCATATATTTCACGTCAATGCATCGTCAGTTTCTTCTACACCTGGCTGACTTTATTCTGAAGTATGATCACCTGTATCAGCGTTGTACATAACAACCTATGACACATACTTTCTATTAAGGCTACAAAATTACAACCTTGGATGTCTGATAAAGCCTTTAATGAATTAATATCTATCATCTTGGTACAATATCAAACTTGCCAGAATCACCTCGAGTGTATGAGCATGAAACTAGGTCAAGAATCTCCTGCACTAGAAATTATTTTCGGTACGCTATAATACCTGTGTTTCGTTCAGTTTACGTCAGTTCGACTGTAAACAGAAAATCTGCATGAGTGTCGATTTCAGCGTTTTCCATGTATATTTCAGTCATCGTTTATCAGTATATGTAGTCATGTGTCCAATAAAGCAGTGTGTTGCTGACTCTAACACAGGTATCATGCTAAGTAATCACATTCAGACACACCTCAGCCAGGTGAAAACAGGTGAGCAAGTGTCAAATCTCTCTTTCAATGTCCCTCGTTATGAGACTACCTGTGCATAAGAGTAGTGTGCAGGTATTTTAAATTGTCTTCGTTATAGGCGTAGAAATCAAAGACTGTGACAAAGGAAGGCTCCGGTATTTGAGTTAAACTTTCTGCATATTCAAAAGTATTCAAATCATGGACCAATCCCCAAGTTGTATGACATGGTTTTAAGAGACAAGTTGTATGACATGATTTTAAGAGATAGATTCAAACCTTGATAACCGAGACAGAAGACAAAAAGCTATCCACTGTGCCATCAAACCCATATAAACATTATGTGTCACTAGTGACGTAGCTGGGGTAAAATATAGGGTGCTCACAATTTAATGGCAAGGAGTCTAGGATTGGAGAAAATCTGGTCCTTTTCATAATGCGAGAAATATACAAAACTGTAAACTCTTCTAGTTAAATAGAACTTGAAAATTGCAAAATTAAAAAAAAATATTTTGAGAACAGTAGTGAGTGAGTGAGTGATTTGGGGTTTTACATGGTTTTTTTTGGCAATCTTTCAGTCACATCACCACAGTCTCACCAACATCACATCAGTGTCGGGGCTCCTGTCTCTTAGAAATGAAAAAAAAGGTGCCCTGGCAGGACTCAAGCCACAACTGCCAAGGCTGACAGATTGCTGGGCCGACGCGCTAACCACTGCACAATCCCGCACTTCATTTGAGAAAAGTAAAGGAGAAACATTCCCTAAAGAAAAAATGAAAATTTCGTTAAAAAAGCCTTAAAAGATCAATGGAAGGCTGTATTGTTTAATGATTATTGAGCTTTAATTGCGACATCAAGAATTGTATATGAAAATGTATTAAGTTAACCACTTTCCCAAAGTTATCCAAAAAGGGATACATTTGATCACCTGCAGTGTATGTGCACATTTCAACGTAAATGTATCTATGCCACTGGCAACTACTTGAGTATAAGCACCACAGAACACAATCTTCAGTTCAATGATGTAAAACAATGACTACTGCGAGAAAAAAAGTGTGTGACAAGTTCTGTACTGTTATTCACAACAAAATGCATTTAAGTGGGCAACCCCTGATAAACAAGGTATGAAGAAATGCGATGTTAACAAGGTCCTTATCGTGCTGTATTGTTGATCTTATATAAGAACGTCCAAATTCCTCTACCTTCACCCAAGACAAGTAAATGTTTGAATATATCATTCTTTAATGACTCTTGTGTTAATGTACGGCTACATGTGCAAGCATAGACGTTATTTCCTGTATGCCGGGTGACACGTACACTGAGACCCCATATAATAGGACACGTGCACCTGAATACATTATAATCTGCCATACATGTACCGGGTTAACCTACAAATTATTTAATAAAGCATGCAGAAAGGTGTTACTTTAAGGAAACTTATAACTTGATCAAAATTTATCAGAGAGTCATCTTATCTGGTAGATTGGAACTCAACACAAAACGTAATATTGTCTTAAACCAGGATATTAATTTCTTTAAACATTACGACTAACAATCTTTGACCCAATTCAATGAATTGAAAAATAATATGAATAGTAAGTAAATTTGGAATAAGATCTTAGATGTCATTCGTTTCTTCGCACTCTGAACAAAAATCATCAGAGATGATCTGGAGGCTGGTATCACTGTTAGTTTCTATGGTATCAACCATGCAAGCAGGTTTTACCATCTCAAATCATTTTTAGTTAGCAAGAATGAATATAGGATTTGGGGTTAGGGGTAGGTGTAAATATAATGAAGGACCAAGGTTCAAATATCAATATTAGTACATTAGTATTCATTCTGATTTATATTTCTGCTTACTTGATCAGGGCTTATAATTGAGAAATTTACCAAATTTGGACAGGGTTTTCTTCTGAGTCAGGGGGATGGGGAGGGGGAGGGGCCGGGGGAGGGGGGAAGGGGAGGGGGAGGGGGCACACCACTCAGCCGATCCCCTTACATGTGCCCCTCCCCTTATTTAGAAGAGAAGAAATGTCCTAGCCAAAACCCCCAAAATAAACAATATTGAAATTATCAGACTGACTAGACATTTTAAACTTTTAAAACAAACAATTTGACATCAAACAAGGAAATAGAAAACTCAACTACAATAAGCATGTAGGGTCCAGAACTCTCTCTCTCTTCTGAATGTAAATACAAGAGGGCTAGCACTGTTTAAATCTCTATAGATATGTACAAGTATGTGATACCAACACTTGGTGAAGGACATATTTTAATCACATGTACTTTGCCTGAGCTGAATCTGTTTGATAAACCAGTGAAAACAAGCTTAACTAACCTGATATGGTATACTGCACATCGGCTCTTGATGAATCTAATCTTTACATAACATCTTTTGTACACACACATGATAAATGTATACATCTCCAGCCTCTCAAACGTGGCTGGTACAGACAATTTACACCGCCATCATAACACCAGCCAAACTTCTTCATGGATGGATTGAGCATAATAGTTATGCTTACGTAACACTTTCTCTTGGTGATTGGGAAAAACAAACAGAGATGGCCGAGCCAGACACATTAAGTTTATGTCAGACAGATTATCATAAACATAACAAGATACAACATGGAAAAGTTTTGAAAAATTAAATGTGAGATATGGTTCAGTGCGGAAACATATTTATGATTTTTAATTCAACCCTTTAGCTGCTGTTAGTAATAATTTCTGTGCAGTTGTGAGTGTAATTCTTTGTACTCAGCAGGCCAAGGGTTAATATACATGAATTCAACCAGGTTTTAGAAACACATTTAACTCAATTATATTGACACTGTCGATAGGACCAAACTTAGAGCGCAACAGCAAAACATAAAAATTATTTCCCCTTGAAAAAACATTCTGTTTTGCACTCCACACAATCACTCCTTGCCTTGTTGAGCACATAGAAAATAGGATTCTTGAATTAAAATCAGAAAAATCCCAGCTCCAATAAAGATTTGGGATTCTTAATTAATCTATGATTCAAAGTGTCTCTATTAGAAATAAAAGCATAATGAGAACTCTTATATGGGTTAAATACGTTTAGATTTTTTGCTCTTTGCTAGACAAAAGTTTTGCAGGCAAAAAATCATGCCAGATGATAGTTCAAGAAAGATTCTGGATCCATCTTTACTGACGATCAAAAGAAAGTATAAGGATCAGATTTTTGAATGATGAAAAAGGCAAAAACACAAGGTGATGTCAAACTTTTACTACAAAGGTATAAGCATTTGACCACATATCAAATCTGATATAGACAACTACCATTAAATATCAACAGGGTCGTCCTCAAACAGTATAAGGGGTAAATTGTTAATGACCTAAAAACATTTTGATATACTTTCTTATGATCGTCAGTATAAGATGAAGGTCTTGTGACCAAGGCTCCATTATGTTAACAAACAAACTTCCAGGACAAAACACACAAACAAAACGATTGGCAGTTCCTGACACTTAAAACACTGCTTGTTACAACTGAGACCAAAAGGCGTCCTTTGTGTCAGGATGAGAGAATTAGAAAAGGGTAACATGTATCTATGTCTTTATGAAAAAACACCTGCATTGCTTGTTGGGGAAATGTTGTAGAAGGTCAGCAAGAGTTACATAATGTCGTGACAGGAGGGACCTTTACAAACAACGCTGTACCACTGACATACATCAAGGGCCTAGCACGCTATAATCTATGCTAAACTTCAGCATTTAACTAAGGATTTGGCACCTAATGGGATTAATTGTAAGTGGTATGTGTGATCACCCTGTTCCCTCAACTAACAGTTTATATGAAGTTGAGCTGAAATGATGTTTGATGTTGCTAGGGCAGTATTTCAGCCATAATACAATGTGATGTGTGCATGCACACTGAGGGAGAAGATAGTTCTTAAGAGAGATTGATAGAAAGCGAAAGCAAAAGATTCCCATTTTAGTCGTCTTGTACGACAGGCATTGGATTACTGAGGACCTTTTTTCTATGTGACACCAGATCACTTCCCAGAAGCTACACAGGGTAGCTATGTAAATATGTTGTGACTGTATTTGAATGATGAAGTTGAGATTGGGGAGATAGGACAGAAGAGATAGTGAGAAGACAGAACAGAAGAATGAAGACAGGAGAGAAGAGATAGTGAGAAGACAGAACAGAAGAATGAAGACAGGAGAGAAGAGATAGTGAGAAGACAGAACAGTAGAATGAAGACAGGAGAGAAGAAGGAATGAGAAAATTGGACAGAAGAAAGAATGAGAAGATAGGACAGAAGAGAGAATTAGAAGATAGAGAAAATGACAGGATGGAAGCGATCAAGAAAAAACAAAGAATGAGAAAAGGACAGGAGAAAGAAAAGTCAAAAAGAAGAGGACAGAAGAAAGAATAAAGAAGAATGAAAAGACGGAAGAATGAAATGACAGATCGATAAGAAGATAGGGCTGAAGAGAGAAAGAGAACGTAGAAGAAAGAATTAAAAGACAGGACAGAAGAGAAAAAGAAAAGACAGAAAGAATGAAGAGGACAGAAGAGAAATGAGAAGACAGCAGAATGAAAAGACAAGAATGAGAGGACAGGACTGAAGAGAGTAAGTGAGTGATTTGGTGTTTTTCCGTTTTCGGCAATTTTTCAGCCACATCCCCATGGTCTCACCAACTTCACAACAGTGTCGGGGCTCCTGTCTCTCCTGAGTGAAAGAGAGGTGCCAGGGCGGGACTCAAACCACAACCACTGGCAGATTGCTGGGCAGACGCACCAAACATTGTACCATCTCAGGCCCCAGACTGAAGAGAGAATGAGAAGACAGAAGAGAGAATGGGACGACAGAAGAGAGAATGTGAAGACAGGACTGAAGAGAGATATAAGATGGACAGAAAAGTAGCATCGGGATAAATCTCTGAGAAACAAAATGACTGAGAGACAACAGAGCAGTTGAAGAAAAGAATGACAAAAAAATGGAAGAACCAATTGAAAGGCAACACTATAGAAGAAATAAGAAGTGAGTGTGTGGTCAAGTGCTCAATGGGTGGAGGTCAAGTGAAAAAGCAAGATCATTTAGAGCCACCCTCATCATCCATTACATAGAGTCACCTAGACTTTTGTCAAGACCCTAAGGCTGTTTAAATTTTCCTAATTTTATATATGGAATTACAGAGTCAAATAATTATGCCTGGGCTAAGCAGAGATGGCTATGGTAGAGTGAAATGTTCAGTTTTCTATGCCTCAGGGTCTTGACTAGTCTGTCTGACAGACCCTGTAATTTTTTTCTTAAGAGACTTGGTAAGTCTATAAAAATGCAAGTCTATGGATAGCTGATTCGGCCGAGGAGACACAAGGCTCTCTACAATAAATATATACTCTATGCAAAATACATAAAACAAAAAAAATAATAAATTTCGGAGACTGCAGTCAGTCTAGGTCTTGACAAAAGTCTAAGAGTCACCCTCATCGTCCAGATTTCATCTCATGAAAGACGGCAGAATATGACACAGAATTAATTCTGTTTAGAATGGCCAGAGACATTACAACTTATTGCCACTAACTTATAATTTTTACATAATTCTACAAATGTTTGCTATGATTATTCCTCATGATACATAAACTAACTTAACTGTATTTGTGAAAAAAGTTTAAAATAAAGTTGCCCTACTTTACGTTTATAAGTAGCTTAAGATATCTTTCCATGTAAGGAGTCGTATCAAGCAATAAAATACAACGACTGTCCTGATATTTGGAAAAGCAAACAGTTTTCATTAGCAACCTATTAGCAAATACATCTAAATATTTGGTTAGTGATCCCTACATTCAGTTTACACAAACTTTAAATGCAAAAAATTTCATCTTTGACAAGTTGCTACAACAACATAAACTTGTATAAGCACAGAGGGTCTAGACCCAAGCAATAGAAACATTTAACAATATAAGACATCCAAAAACAAATGTTTAAGTAAAGGTTTAAAGTCAATATTAAATGCTGTTTTTTCTCTCCAAAAATTCTTTTAGGGTTCAGTGACAACTGAATTTAATGAGGGAATGAGGAGAGATGTATATGAACTAAAAGTGGTTATGCAATGTGAATTTCATAAGGGTAGGCTCTGTGTACTGACTGAGTGGAGTACTGGAGTTGTACACATGATAGCAGAGACATGTTACATTCACCATAACATTGGTGAAGAGGATTCTCTGATGTTTGCCAAGACACGTGGATAAAGAGCTCCCCACGTTCTGACGAGCAACATGAAAACATCAAAGAAGTGAGAAGAAAAAGACTTACAAAAAGAGTGAATCAGCTGAATATCCTCTGTACATCCAAATATTCTTTATATATCCATATGATGGTATAAAATTATGGTTTTCTGTCCAGGTAAAATATCCAGGTGAAAAACATCCAGGTGAGATAACGAACTTCACTCCCTGTGAGTTACATAGTCAGTGTTCATGCTAGAAAGGTTCCTCACAGCTGACTAACCTTTAACATCATACACCGAGTCTCACATCCCTTGACAACCAGTAAGGACTTACATTTAAGATGTATACAAATCTGCGCTTATATGC
>JAUELE010229156.1:0-12211 GCA_031471655.1 Diodora aspera | reverse complement strand
CATTTTCAGCTGGGCCGACTGGGACAAGTGGAGTTAAGTACCTTGTCCAAGGGTACAACACGGAGCGCCGCTAGCTAGGATCGAACCCACGACCTAACCATCGTCGGATCACGAGTCCGACGCCTGTTGCTCACGGCCACCGCGCCTACAATGTTGTTATTACTATAACTATTATTATTATTATTATTATCACTATTATTATTGTTATTTCTATAAGGCAACGCTAAATGGCTGCAGGCTTATTAATAAGGACATCTATGAGATTCGAACCCATAATCGTCAAGGTGTACCAAGGAAATTTCAGTCAACAGACATACATTGGCTTAATACACGAGCATTTCTCTTCCAACTCCTAACCTGGAATGTCGTTCCTTCCGCGGACAACTGTAGCTGGCCTGCGGATATCTGACCCTTCTTGACTTATCTCCTCATTATTAGATTTAAAGGCTGCTACGTAATGTGATCTTATGTAGCAGTGATTAAATAGGGATACTAAAGACATAAATAAACGCGTATTGTTCCCAACAAAGTCATACAGATGACGTTAAATGTATATAGTCAGATTCTTATACTTGCCATTTTAATCTTGAAAGGGCATTTAAATACTATTGATGCTTCACAACATATTGAGTTCAAAATTCTTCTGTTGACATTCAAGTGTTTGCATGAGACGATTTCTTAGTATTTAAAAGAGTTGCTAACAGTCTACAATCCCTCTTGACCACTTACGTCTGAGCAGAAACATCAGCTCACAGTGAAAGAGACCAGAAGAAAACTAGCCGTTTCAGTCAGAGCGCATACATTATGGGATTCGAGCCCATTGGATTTGGATTGCAGCCTTCAATTGCAGCAAAACTACAAAATGTTATGTTCAGAAATACCTATCCTTGCTGACATTTTTCTTCCCTTTTATTTGTCATTTGTTTTGTTCTACAAAGCGCCGGTGAGCAGTTGTTGGGTGGATACCACGCCCGTTAAAAGTTCATTATAATTATTATTAATTTTTAGTATTTTTATTTACAGATTTACATATTAAAAATATAAACATGCAGCAGAGGTGGGTCGGATGATCCTGGCACAGTCACTCCCCGAGGGATCATCATCAGCTCAGGTATCCATGCTTCTTCGAACCAACCAAGAATGTTGCGTAAAACATAGCTCTTCTAGACTACCCAACGCAACCGCCTTTTGCGTTACACAGACTGTCAGAAAGGCTTTGCTCTCGTTGTTAAAACCCTGGAGGAACCAAACCAAGGGCACCAAGAACGATGAGGAGTCAGACAACTAGTACTGTATACTGGGGATGCAGACGAGAGATTTCAGAAGCGAGGTCAGCATACGTTTCCTCGAACTTCTTCCCAACATTACTGTCAAAAGGGAGAAAAAATCAATCACATACAAAATAATTACATTTATCAAAGAGAAGAAGATCAAATTTGTTAAACACCATTATTATTATAATTATTATTATTATTATTACAGACCCAAAACTTATATTAAGGTTTTGATGATGAAAGAAAGATTATGTTAATTCACTACATGTATGTAAAAATAAGAACCCAAGACAGTAAGTACAATTCAAAATTGGCCATTTATTAATTAAATAACGATAATCAAAATACATGACACAGTAGAAAACCAATTGTGCAAGCTACCACCAGTCCAAGAAACCACATCTGTGATTGTCCATTACAATATATTATCAACGAAACATTTCATATTACTGTTGCTATGGTAGCTTACACCAAAAATACAAAGCTTGCATAGTGAAGATCGGGTACAAACACGCACATTTCACAAAGAATAAACCTGTGTGATACAAAGTGTTGCAGCGTAAAGACGGATGCACAACATGTGCTCACCAGGGTAGATACAACCTGGATGTGTTAAGATCAGTATACGGAGGAGGGGAGGGTGGTGGCAAACAACTTAACTTGAAAAAAAACCTTTCTCAATTGTCAAAATGGCGAATGCTGTGAGAAAGCCTTGGTTCACAGGGTTATTATTATTATTATTATTACAGACCCAACACTTCTATTTTGGGATGATCAGTAAACACAGATGACTTGTTTATGTTTGACAGAGGTTTCCAGTTCAAAAAGGTACCCGTTGTCCACATCTCATTTCAAATTATTAATAAGTAGTATGAAGAGAATTTGTTTGTATTTAATTCAGTGACTTAACGGCGTATCGTAGTCGTTAAATCACATTAACCATACACTAAAGCTGGTGGTTCAATAGTACACTGAGGCGTCACATCGAACGTAAAGATAAATGTCAAAGCAACACAAAGGGATTTATATAACATTAGATCCTGTCACGCTGTTAATGGAAAGGTGATTGGACAGTGCCACTTCGATAACACACTGTCGATGATATTTGTTCCGTTTGGCCTTTGAGCTGGTTAATGTCTTTGTCTTCAAGATGGTGATGAGCAAAGCGTTCTTGTCGTAACTGTCTTTCCTCCAGCCGCAAACCATCTCATGGGCCATGAGTTGGAGGCGTACCTTCGGAATATAACGCCTGTGACAAACACTGAAATGGCTACCCTGTACAAATGGCAAGCTCGTTAATCCTTTACTTAACAAGTTATAGCACTACATGTAAAAAGCAACTGCACTTTCCTTGCTTGCTTACGCTAATGCTAATTTGACTGTGGTGTGCTGAAAGTCCGTTTTCTTTAGTTACGTCTCATACTGCCCTCTGATTTCTTCATTTAGGTCTCACACTATCATCTGTTTTCTTCAGTTACGTCTCATACTATCCTCTGTTTTCTTCAGTTACGTCTCATACTACCCTCTGTGTTCCTCAGTTACGTCTCATACTGCCCTCTGGTTTCTTCAGTTACGTCTCACATTACCCTCCGTGTTCTTCAGTTAGGTCTCATACTATCATCTGTTTTCTTCAGTTACGTCTCATACTACCCTCGGTTTTCTTCAGTTACGTCTCATACTACCCTCGTTTCTTCAGTTACGTCTCATACTACCCTCTGTTTTCTTCTGTTACGTCTCATACCACCCTCTATGTTTCTCAGTTACATCTCATACTACCCTCTAGTTTCTTCAGTTACGTCTCACACTACCCTCTGTTTGCATAGTTACGTCTCATACTACCCTTCGTGTTCTTCAGTTACGTCTCATACTATCCTCAGTTTGCTTAGTTACGTCTCATACTGCCCTTCGTGTCTTCAGTTACGTCTCATACTACCCTTTGTTTTCTTCAGCGACGTCTCACGCTACCCTCGGTTTTCTTTAGTTAGGTCTCATACTACGCTCTGTGTTCATCAGTTACGTCTCATACTACCCTCTGTGTTCTTCGGCATGTCTCATACCACCCTCTGTTTTGTTCAGCTACGTCACATACTACCATCTGTTTTCTTCGGTTATGTCTCAAACTACCCTCTGTTTTCTTCAGTGACGTCTCACACTACCCTCTGTTTTCCTCAGTTAAGTTTCATACTACCCTCAGTGTTCTTCAGTTACGTCTCATACTACCCTTTGTTTTCTTCGGTATGTTTCATACCACCCTCTGTTTTGTTCAGCTACGTCTGACTGACTGATACACACTGAAATATTTATAGACATTTAGTTGTCTGAAATAATTTATATCGGAAAGATAACAACCAGAATTGAAACTGAAATGTACGTTTTATTCAGGGGTATCCACCCGAGTATAGCCACGTTATTGCCATGAATTATTAGATTGAGAAACATTGATTTTACAGACGCCCTAATTAAAGTCTCCTGTCAGTAGATAAGGTATGTTATGCATTCATTACTTCTGGTAGAAACGTTCTTGCAATGAAAACAACAAATACATGTTAGCAGTGTGAATATTAATAAGAGAGTTTACCACTTAACTATCGTTGAACAAGAAGAAAACCATTCAGTATGAAAGTCACCAAAAGACAAAAAACATGCCTGGTCATCAAATAAGCATAACCTGGACATTCCAAGCGATGTTTTCTGTCGACAATAACATTTAGATCTGTCGTGAAAGCCTGTTTTGGTCTGATTCTTAAGAATGAAGCTAATGAAAGTTAGCAATGAACTTCTGATAAAGACTGTACATGTAGTCTAAAGTATTCGTTTCTGTGTATATGTAGTCTTTATTTTGTCGCTTTTCTCTGGAAGAGTTTTGCTCTTGTCATCACCCAACATAAAATTAATCCTTACACTCCATCGCTTCACGAGCCCCTGTTGACGATTTAGAGATATTGACCTCACATTCACCTAACACAACTTCTTGCCTGTATTTTGACCCAGCATTTTTACAGATTGCTGGTTTCAAAGTTATTAATTCTATTCATTCCTGCTTGCATAGTGTTTTCTATAGTCTCTGCCTCCTTATCGATTCGGTATTTTTAAATAAAGGCTTTATTCGTAAGGTCAACCATTGTAACTACAACGGTAAAGATATGATGTACAGTGCACGGGTAAGTGCAAAACTTAATCGTAGTCACGAACATTTCATCAAAAGGGGCAACACAGTGATCGACCAACTTTGTTCATGGAATAAACTAAATTAAGCGAAGAATGTGTGAAAATCTGTAACTTGGCTAAGACAGCTAGCTAAGTTTTGTATTAAGTACAATCTTTCTGACATCCATAATATACAGCAAGGCACTACACAGACTGTTGTAAACTGGCGACAGTAAGGAACATGTCAGAATGACCCTTTCATTAAGCTGTAACTCTACTCGTGGGGGTATTTTGCGATGTTTATAGATGCAGTAAGTAAACCCTACCATCACCATTGACCACCAATAGAAAAAAACTATCATGCGAGGGGATATACAGTAGTCATGTGTGCGGGCGTCTGTCCGTCCGTCCGTAAGCTTTTTCGTTTCCGGGCTAGAACTCTAAAACCACTTGAGATATTTACACAAAACTTGGTACACAGTTAAATCAGGTGGTGAACTGGTGCCTTTTGCTAGTTTATGGAATTTCTAAAATTTATATTTTTTCCGTTTCCGTGGAAACAAAGTGAACTTTGAAAAATTTAGGGTAGCCTTTGTTTCCGGGCCAGAACTCTAAAACGGCTTGAGGTATTTACACAAAACTTGGTACACAGTTAAATCAGGTAATGAACTGGTGCCTTTTGCTAGATTTGAATTATTAAAATTTATATTTTGAAACAAGTTGAACTTTGAATTTGTTTGGGTAATACCTCAGTTGTAAGTGCCGGGGCGATATGCCATCTACGGATGGCTGTTATTAAATTTGGTTTTGACGAGCAATGACAGCAATTGCACCCCGTTCTCAAAAATGAGTACAAAGACATTGCCTTTGATCTGATCGGAACACACCTATGTCAAATTCTACTGCTGCTTCAGACGAACTGGACTAGGCTGTGTAAAAAAGTAATACTCACTCCTTCAAACTGTCTTTGTTTGTTTCAAATCATTTCAAATTGTTTATTAATTGTGACGTTTATATATTACAGAACATTATTACACAAATAATTAAAACCCTCATCTCTCTTCTTCCTGTAACCATACATTCTAGGGCTGAACTAGGAACCCATTCTGAGGTCGGTAGCTGAGATAACCTTCGCAGGTTTGGTCAAAATATCTCATATACCACGTTGGAGAAGAGTGCATTCTGTCTACATACCACTCGAAGCAGGTAGGCGGTACGTGTGCACCCTGGGTTGCTTATCAGGTAAACTGTTAATTGGTTCATTATCCCGAATATCGACAATAAGAATAACAAAAGGAACCACGTGGTATATAAATGTCGATGAAACATTTTTAGTATTCAGATTATTTGGATGTTCCTTCGTTGGACCTTGTTAGACACACTGAGATTTGCCACCTCGGAAGTCACCGATAAAGAAATTGAACTCTCCGAATGCATACCATGATACGTAAAAGTACAGTATCGATGGATATAAATGGATGTACTTTTTTGGAAAGTAGTCCCATTTAAATGTCTTGACAAAAGGAGTACTGACACTCGTTATGATGTAGCATCATTACAGCCAGATAATATCTTAATACCATTTTGCCATCACCTTTTTAACCAATACGTCAAGCGACCTACTTATCACAAGAACGACGACCAAGTGACAGAAGTCCATTATGTGCTGGATTATAGGTTTTAAGCTAAATACATATGGGAGATCCATTGTCAATGCCGCATTATTGTCTGTCTAATAAGTGGCATTGATTCTTCCAGTACTGGTCTTCGTCTTTCTTTGAAAACATCGGCAATGAGACCTCCGTCACATAATGTAACCTTTTAAAGTCATCAGAGCTTAGATACTGAGTGAGGTCAAGAATGATGTTACGCATTTCTGTCATTCTTAGATAATTCCAAATTTGATTTAAATTCTCTGCAGCAAACAAACTTTAGAAGCAAACGTTCTATAGTTCATGAGAATCGGAAGCCTTTATAGCAGTTAGGACTAAGTTACTAAGTTACATATGTTCTGTAGTTGGACAGAATCTGAAGCTTTTCAAAACATGTAAGCACATAGTAGTGCAACAATGTCTGAGTACAAAGTCTTAAATCTTAAATCTCGATGTTGTGGCATTATTTCCCCTTCCTTTGTATTTCAGATGGTGTTCAGAAGCAAACACTAAAATTATATTGGAAACCGTGAGAACGATGTTTACCTCGTTCAGATATCGGACACACGTGTACACAATGATGACTTAAGGGTGCAATTGCCATATGTCCGGTTTGCCCAAAAAAAATGTTGTCACCCATTAAACTGCCATTTTAGGACATGATCCATCTAGACTGGTGTGAGTAGAAAGTTTGGCGTCGATATATGATGTACGAACTCGAGATATAGACAATTCTCTTTTTAGGCGCGAGAGGAGTTTTCTGGTCGAGTGATGACGTAAAGTAACAAGTGATTGCATGTAATATACCGAGTCAACCAAGCTTGTGATCCGTGGAACGAGTTAAGAGGAAATCCCAGTGGTCACGTGACCTCTGTAACGCGCGAAAACGGTTCGATTCTAGAATTCTAGAATTGCACAAATAATACTTCTATCACAATTGATGGTTATTTTATCATTGCAAAATATCTTGAGGGTGCATATATTTCTTTTACATGGCATACTGAGTCTGTTATAACCATTTGGTGCGCGAAATTTATCAGACAAATCAGGAAGTACACGTAAAAGGTCATGTGTCTCGAAAGTGCTTTGTTCAATCGTTTTGAACTTTTGTACACTTCATGAGAGAATTATTGGAAATACATTTACTAGATGTGTTAAAACATTTCAAATAGTTTTGAAGTTCACTTTCAGAAATGCCATATATGCCATCTAGCATATTTGTGAATTAATACAGAAAAGTATTGTGCAAATTTTCAGAATGTTAGGATTTTATTAGTAGCTACAGTTTTTCAGTGAATAAGTATATTACTTTAAATAATACTCACGTGACAACGTACTATCAAAAGATATGACAATATCAAAATAATAGAATTTCTACGGCAACATTTCCTGCATTTCCTGGGTTTTCGTCAAAACGTCAGACCCATTTAGATGCGGCAAAGCCCTTAATTGTTGCACTTTGTTCAGTTCCATTGTTAATAGCCCCTTGAAGCGAAATGACAAACATAACCATGAGATGGTACTGTTATAAACCGTTCTTAAAGCTTTGCCAAGACCCTGAGCCTGAAAAGTTCCTTGAATATACATTGGTGGAAAAATATAAATGAACGAAGGTACATATGAGGTAACATGGTTTACTTAAGATACATGTTGAACTTCCCGTATATTTTCATTAACAATGAAACATATGAACTGTCAGTATCTGGTGTGTCCTTCATGTCTTTGGTATCATCGACGTGGAACATTGAAAATTATATTTTTCTTATTTCTTCTTTATTTCTGTTCCCCAATATACATAAAATCGGAGGCAGGGTATATTTTCTTTCACAGCTGCGCCTTTCATAGGCAAATCCGAGCAGAGATAACTGTGGTAGAGTAAGATGCTTAATTTCTATGCCTTGACCCGGCGTCTTGACCAACGTCTTTTGCGGTCTGTGTATTATCTTAATATGAACTATACTGATGGTAAACATTTAACCAACACCAAATATGATAGAGAATACATATATTTCAGTACAGTTACAATATTCAAACATCACTAAATTATTTTTGAAATGAACAATGATTTGTCGACTTCATGACTAGCATGAAGGGCACATGTAACACATTGCCAGTGCATGTCACATGGTTATATCCATGCAGCATATCAAATTGCGGAAATCAGCTTGATTGGGCGTTTTTACTTATTGAAATTTATCATTGCTAATGGCTCGAAACCATCTTTCTGAAGGCGACAAATGCCAGAGCGTTGGTATGAGAGAAGCTGGACAGTCGTTGCGTCAGATTGCCACCCGATTTGAACGTTGCACACCACGTTGTCAGTAGGCTGTTGAAGAAACACCGTCAGACCGGCAGTGTGAAGGTCAAGGTTGAATAAGGAAGACCACCCATAGAGCAGACCGTCGGCTACTGCAGATGGCGCGGCAAAATCCATTCCTGTCTGTGAATCGGCTGCGTTAACGTTGGATACAGTTAACCGGCGTGTCTGTATCACGAGAATTGGTCAAGAAGCGGCTACTTGTTGGCGGACTGAGGGCTCACAGACCTTCGTAGAGACCAAGGTTGATTGCCATCCATTGTCGTAATTGTCTTGTGTTGTCTCAGGAGCGGCGGAACTGGAATCTTTGGACATGTCTTTCATCTAGTCAGACGATTCCAGGTACATCCTTTACGTCGCTGATGGCCGTTTACGGGTGCGACGTCTCCCCAATACCGAACTCTTCCCTCAAAACGTTCTCCCGACAGTAGCAGGCGGTGGTGGCTCAGCTTTCACTTATGACCAGAAAGTGGATATCAAGTTGGTAAGGGGAACGATGAAAGGTGACACATATGGACGTGACGTTATACAGGACGTTCATTCACGCCAATCCACATGTGGCACGTATCTTCCAGGATGAATAATGATCTGCAGATTGACTGGACCTCTACACCCATTACTGACTTCTGTTGGGGGATGTTTTGCTGTCAAATCTGACAGTGACTGTACCTGAGCGACAGGTTAGACTTCTCAGGGTTTCCAGCAAGCCTTGTAAATTCCAAGCAAATTAACGTCGGACTATTGCAATGCTTTTCAAGACATGTTTGGGTCGAGTTTTGACAACATTTTCTTTTGTTGATTAAATGAACTTTAAAGTCCAGATTCGTCTTTGTTTGCTTCTTTATGGCATTACTAAACATCAAACAGGACGATAATTTTACATGAAGTGTCAAATGAATATTTGCAAGTCAGCAATATACATGTAACCTAATAGTATGATACCGTCTGACCCGGTTTTGCTTCAATGTTTACCATCAGTATATTTAAAATATATATCGTACACGTAATCACGACCTTGAGTACAACACTATCACAATTTTAAATGATAAATCATTCCTTTCCTTAATGGGTTACGTCAGACATGCTTCCATATTAGAATGGTGTCTATTTGAAAACATTGTTAAGAATCTTAAAGGTATTGAATAACCAAAACTGCAACACTTTTCCAGCCAACAAAACTAAAATATTGATTACTTTACTTAGGATATATCCGGAGATAATCACATTGTGATTATCTCTATTCTACCATAAATAATTAAAACTGACGTTTTGACTGGCATTCTTTGACGACGCGTAGCAAACCCCGGTTTTACAGACTGTGGCGTCATCATGACGTTTCATGACGTCATTACATTATATTCAAAACATTTCCACAGACGAGCGAGACCACGGCCGTGATGGGATCTGTGTCTGATGATTGCTGAGGTAATTTTTGATAACAACGTGACTGCTTTCAATTTGAAAATATGACAAGCATGAACACTGTGAATAGTATCAGGTGTGCATGCCGACAGTTGACCATCATTAATTTGCACAATTGTCGAATACTGGTATTAGCAGTCGAAGAAGAATCGTTCGGGTCCGCGCCTCCACTGTATTCGTACACTTGTAAACAAACCCATTGTTATTTAGCAGCGGTTATTGAGGATATGGTCACCTCTAATTTGACAATCAGTTTTCGGCAAACCGAAAAGTTATGGTGGAATGATAATTTACGTTTAGGTGAATCAAATAGGAAAAAAGAACTGCTCTATGTCATTGCATCGTTAACTTAGATTAAAGGCAAACTAATGTTTTAACTGCTCTCACACAGCGTGTATCTGTCATCATATATTTTCATGATGCGAATATATTCCTTTAGAAAGACAATATGATCAAATACGCTGTTCTGAGAGAAGGCAAAAGCTCATTACTTTTCATATAAATGCAAATGGTATGGGAATCCATGGAAAATTGGAGTCAGCTCATATGCTATATTGATATATAACCCCATAAAATGAATACATAGCATTAGTTTTAATATAGTTTTTTTGTCTTTATGTTCAAGGATATTCATTTCATATTCATACACGAAGTCTTTATTACCACTTGACTGATGACAAGACCTATACAACATTCTAAACCTTACCGTGGACAGTTATCCAAACCTACCGGGCATTTATTCTATCAGATATCTATACAGTTAGTAATGTTATCCACGTTTGTTTTGCCAAGTCAGTACAGAGTCATTATTGTTATTCAAATTACTATTTCAAGTATATGCCATTTCTAGGGCAGACAATCTATTGTCCATAATATAAAGTACTCGACAGAAGAGCGGTGACGACGAAAGCGAGAGAATGGATGATCTGCCTGAAGGTCACATGATAAGAGAAAAACATACTACCTGGGAATTCAGATTATTTTAGTACTGATGCATTCAGCTCTGCCATTCCGCCGGTTGGTAGTTATATTTCTCTGTCTATGAACTAATGGTTTGTCTATAAGAGGAATTGCTAAACAACGAACACAAGATTCAAAGTCACACCTCGAATTATTTCTGTCGTCATTATATGTCGATGGTGTACCTTGTGTACAGATGTTAAGACAGATAAATGAAAGAGACTTTTATAAATTAGCAACTTCTTTATTGGTAACAAGGATCGGCGTTTCGGTGCTGATCCTTGCACCGTCATCAAGCATATCTAAGACGCAAACTCGTTCAATAAGAACAGTGCTGTGTTTCGGGCTGCAAGAACTTATACTTCCTGACACTCTATGTGTTAGTGAATGTGGACGTTACAGATGAACAAAGAAGTCACCGCTCTTTGCTGGCATTCCGCAGAACAACGCTGGATGCGCAACTGGTTACTTCTAGTACACACTCGTAATACAAGCGGAGCAGCAGGAAAGATTCATTAATGTAATCTACGAAGAAGATGTTACTGACCTGTAAGTCGTATACAAGTGGCACCTGAAGCAGTGTCATTAACTCTTATCCGGCCATTTTATTTTTAATCGTATCTCGGTCACACCGGGCCTCAGAGATCCATTACTTTTTTCCCTTTTAGAAATTGTTTTTACTAACTGCTGTGAAAAGAGTTTATCAATTTAAAAAGTAGATAAATCAATAATTCATAATAAAACAAGTGATAAAAAGAAAGGTTTCTTTAATTCAGGAACGTTTATGAAACATTTGCAAATTAACTTAAAATCACTTAAACGGATAAAACATGTGATTTTAAGTAGAGGGTCTTTTAGTCCAGTACGTCAACACAAAATCACATTGTGTAGGTTGCTCACACAATTTTGTTCACAGGAAGGCACCAACTCAATCCTTGCAGTCATTGCATACGATGACCTTGGCACAACGATCACCACAAACGTTCCGTGTGCATTTGCTGCAGACCTTTGGGGATTTCCTATCGTTTTTAGATGGGCAAATGCAGCATCGGCGTCTTTTCCTGGCATCTAATGTTCCGTCTGAGGTGGTTGGATTGGGCATGAATACATTTATATACTGCTGGAGATGTCGCGAAATGGGTCCTCATGACCTCCGTCTGATCTGAGGCAAAAGCACGCCTTGCAGGAATACCCTTCTATCCCTGTGTGAGGGTTCCACTGAGGACATTTGATTTTCAATGATTGGTATGACGCAATGTCCGCTATGTCAATCATGTTCATGAAAACAACCAAAGGCCGTCTTTTAGTCTTCCTCTTGGACGTATACTTGTGGGCCAACATGTCCATCACGTCGACTCCTCCTTTTGACTCGTTATAGTAGAGTATGATCTGTGGCTTCTTCGCAGAGGAATCCACTACATCCGTGTCACGCATTGTGT
>JAUELE010229134.1:0-12212 GCA_031471655.1 Diodora aspera | reverse complement strand
CCGGGGTGGGTTTGGGGGTTGGGGGGGGGGGGGCTATTGTCCATTTCGGGCAATGATGGTCAGGGTTCCAGTGACAGCAGAGTGAAAATCGTTCTGTATTTTTTCGCGTCTAAGTTTACTTGGAGATATTTGTTTTCGGGCAAGAAGTTTAAAGCTCCCATCCCCTCCCAGTTCAAAGTATCCGTGCGCTCATACATGTATATAGACTTATAATTTTTTATTTTTCTTATTTGCATTGAACCGGAAGGTCATGTTAATGTTTCTTTGTCTTCTGGACCAAATGATCTTGGGGTTGTTATTTACTCAGAAACTCGGACTGTACGACAACGTCTAATATATTTACATGATACATTCCAACATCCCTGAACACTTTGTGTTAGAACCCGCGCCCCTGTCACAAAAGGTATTTTGGTGCTTATAACTGGATCACCGTTAGGTTCGAACATGCAAACATGGCATTGACTCCGCAACCTGGCAGACCAAACAGCCCAAAATGGACTGTTCCTTGATCTTGATCCTGTTCTTCTTCACCTACGAACACTCTCTTAAAAACATATAATGTATGTCATTCTCAAACAAATTTCACATTATCTGTCCCAGATTATTATTTTCAAATTGCTCATTTTTTTCTTGAAAGTAAGGTTTCATAGATCAAATACAAATGTCATTTTATCGCAAGACGCTTTAAATGGTATATTTTACTCAATATTTTATAGTTATGTCTTGTTAAAGTGACAAAATTGATGAAATATGTGTGTCCCAAGTATCATTTGGTAAATTTCAATCCATCATATTTATTCATCCTGGTTGTTTCGTTTCGCAAACACGGACAGACATTGAACACTGTCTCTTTTATAGTTAAGTTATGCGATTAATTGAAGTTTCTGATGTTTTTGACAAATAATAAATTACTTGTTTACGCTTGTCCCTCATAGTTTTGTCCATCGTGTTACCAATTTACAAAAATGCAAAAACCATACGGTCTCTAAGTCACACCAGCATTCCTTATGTTTTCAAAGCATAGATCACTTCCTATGTTCCACAGACAACATGACATGTGACTGAAAGAATGCTATAAGGAAAATATATTTTGCAGGAAAGTCCGTGTTCTGTCTAAGTGCATTTTCGTTATGTCCTCTGTATTACCATTAAAGAGGTAAAATCAATAAGAATATTGCGCATGCAATTTGGTGAATGCTATAAAGATGGAATAAAACTGATGTCCATATTTTTCGGCCCTTTAACTGATATGCCATTGTTGTTACTGTCCATTATGTTACTAACAAAACACAGACAGTTAGCTCATACAGTTGTATTGTAGTAATATGATTGTATGCAGAATATGTTTTGGAGCATGTCTGAGAGTGAATCAAATTCTGCCGTTAAATAAACATTTGAGTTTCCAAAATATTTTCCTAGTTTTCCTAGTTTAGAAATGTTGACAAACAGTAACACCACAGATGTAAACAATAAAATTTAATATTTTGAATATTTGAGTGTTTAAACAATTAGTGATTAATATAAACTATTTAGATATTGTGTCACACACTGACATTTTTACATGTTGAATAGCACATATTTGCAAAGTTTCTCACACATAAGACTTATCATTTGTATGTTTTTTCGATCTGAAGTGTGTTGATCCTATTATATCTGTTGAATCCTTATACAGTGAAGCTGCAATGAACCCTCCAATTGAATTTGCAGAATTCTGCAATTCTGCAATTCCTAAGGTTATTTTAAAGTTTAAGTAATAAATGTTTGCTTTAAATTCATGGGGGGGGGGGGGGGGGAGCAGGGACTGAAATATGTTACTCTTGCAAACTATTGTATTTTATCTAATGGCTTGAGGCAATCTATTTTTTCTCTCAGATAATTGCTGACAAACTATTTATTTTTTAGATATTACGTTTGATATATTGTAATTACAGGCATAAAAAGGTAGTTAAAGGAAGCGGGCGGAGGGCCCAGGATTTTGTGAAAGAGAGTGCTGGAAGTTTATTGTCGATGAATGAAGCGAAGATTATTGTAGGTGGGTCCGGGGGTATCCTTCCCTGGAAAAAAACTTTTGAAAGTTCTGAGACGCATTTTCCTGCATTCATTTTGGAAAAAATGAGCTTTGCAACTAGTCCAAATAATGTAATATAAAAATAGGGGCGACAGAAGCAATTGCAGAGGGTGTACGATTGAAGGACGAGGCGAGGGTCCAGGAAGCTATGGGGGTCCTTTCTAGTTAAGAAATTGGAAGGGGGAGAAGACGTCAGTCCTTACCCTGAAACTCCACACAGTGGCATTTTAGCAAACACCACTGCCACCGGCTAGGTACTATATGTGACCTGAACCCATCGACATTGACCTTTGCATCGACCTTGACCTTTCTTAGTGCTTATGTTTACGTCGAGACCAAACAACCTCCAATAAATACACTCGTATTAAATATAGTTCCATTGAATATTAAGATTCATATAATTACACAAGCATTTACGTGTGTTTATAAGACGAAACTTTTCAAATCGTACGACTTCACTTACAAAAACATTAATGAGCCCTTACGAAATGGTGTTTTTGTTTTCTTATAAATCTGGCGTATGGGAGCAAATTTGTCCCAAAATCCCAGCCGGCGGCAGTGGTGGATTGGAGCGCAGTTTGCAAGCGCAGAGGAGGCAATGCCAGCAGTTTGCCCTTACCCTGTAAATAGAGGGGAATCAATCTCTATCTCCGCCTTCGCTTCCATGACACAGAAATCAACCAATACTGCAGTCCTGCAAAAGTCCAGAAATGTATGAAACGTTGAAGGAGGTTTGGGGCATCCTTCCACGTAAATTCTTTTAATTCATAGGACTGAGACACACTTTTCTGCATTTACTGCAGTAAAAAAGAACTCTATAACTAGTCTAAATCAGGGGTGGATCCAGGATTTTGGAAAATGATAGGTCCAACTTAAAAGGGGAGGGGGGGTCCAACATGCAAAATTTTAGTCCCATCCGGGGTTCGAGAACTCTTTACTGTACAGTTGTCCGTATTTGATTTTCAAAAAGGAGAGGAGGTCCGAGCCTACAGTACCCCCCCTCCTGGATCCGCCACTGTAAATAATGCCATATATTGTCAGTCATCACTGTAAAGTTGTGGAGCGGAACCTTCCCTTAATCTCCCACCGAGGGTTAATGTTAACAGAAATGATTGCGAATTGTCAAGAACCAGTATCTCAGTTATTATGTCTAGTGCTGGATTGTCATATTCAGTTCAAGGCAAATATATATCAGCATCGTTTTAAGAAAAACTGGAATGTTGTCCGTTTTGTTACCTATTCAGTCTCTTGTGTTACCATGGATGTATCTACTGCCACAAAGATTGTTTTATTGAATAACATTTAGTTTGCTGAATTTATTAAGACAACACATTTAAGATTTTATAAGACGTGCAACAGGCTTTACAATCAAGCAAAGGAAAAAATGTGATATTTAATTTGTTAATCTTTTTAGAGTATTTGCCTTGGGTTAAGTTAACGTGAATTTTGAAATACTGAACTTATTCTTTTATTCTATTGGATTCTCTGTAAATAATATTTTGGACTGTAAATAAATCTAAAACCAATACTAATTGCCCATTGTGGGATTTCAATTTAGTAAATTTTACTTTTCTTTATAGTACCAACAAATACACATTTTTCGATATTATGAGAGTTTAGTTTTGACTAAAAACATAATTAAAGCTCATTACGCTCCGATTTTTATGAATCCATATCCCCCTTCAATGTATTTTGCATATGTTACATAAAAATTGCCCATAATGAAGTTTGGTTTTGCAATTTATGGTTCAGTCAAAATGTGACATTTTTTTAGAATGACCCATATAATACTGGGGATAGTTGCTACGTTAATTACCTAGCAACTATGTACATTTGTAAAATTATGCAGGTTTTTGATAATTACTGATGCTGTGGATGTTTTATGATGAAAGTGTATTTATGACAGACTAACTGCCATTTGGATATATAGTGATAGGGACAATTCCTAATCGCAGTTGATCTGTCAGAAATACATGTTTACTTTCACAATATAAACATATATGAACATAATTGTACATAATGAAGAGCCGTGTGTAATGTATATTACATACAGCTCTTCATTATGTACAATTATGTTTATATAAGTTTATATATGTGTATATGCATACATGTATATGGATTTGACTGGAAGGTGACATATATATAAATTTATGTATGTATGTATATATGTACATGTATGTATGTATGCATGTGTGTGCGTGTGTGCGTGCTCGTGTGAAGTTACATACAGCTGCTCATTATGTAAAATTATGTTTAGATATGTTTATATATGTGTATATATACATATATTGACTTGACTGAAAGTTGACAACTATGATGCTGTAGATGTCATTACTCTGTGAATTATGGGCCGGCTGGCTAGGATTTCAGAATAAAACTCTCTGACATGACACCGTCTTCAACGTAAAGCTTTTCTTTCCAGGGTTCACGACTGTGGCTGACGCCTTTGGAGTTACACAAGCCAGAATCATTTAGTGGTTGAAGGATACCGCAAATTCCTATTTAAACGCCTGTCTTGATTACAAGCATCCCGAAACCATTTAACCCCCGCGTTTAAATACAGATTTACAGTACTGTCGGAGCATATAAGCCTTTAATTGACTGCTAGTCTGCCTGTAGCCTGGGATCAAATCATTAGTTGATGCAGGGTGGGGATGGATAGTCTGGAACTGCAAGTCTGTAGTCTTGGAGTCTTTGATCAAATCATTTGATGGTCATAGGGTTGGGACGAATAGTGTTTTGGACTTCAAGCCTGCATTCAGTCTTGGAGTGTTGGTTCCAATCATTTAGTGATCACAGGGTTGGGACTAATAATCTTGAATTGCAAGGCAGTGTGAAGATTTTGACTCCTGGTTCAATGATCACAGGGTTGGGACGGATAATCTTGAGCTGCACGTCTGTGTGAAGGTTGGTAATCCTGGTTCCAATCATTTAGTGATCACAGGGTTGGGACGGTTAGTCTTGAACTGCAAGTCTGTGTGAAGTCTTTGAGTCCTGGTTAAAATCATTTAGTGGTTATAGAGTTGGGACGGATAAGTCTGTCTCATGTTTTGCAGTCTTGGTTCGACTGTTTTGCCAGGGGTGATTTAGCGTAGCTTGTGAGCTGTCACAGTTGTCGGGGAGAGATTGCCAGAGCCCGTGATGGTTACACTTTCTACTGATATGCAATAGACACCATCAAATTTATGTGTACTAAAGGTGTGATTAAAATCCTGATGACAAGGATATTTGATACACGTCTCCGAGATCCCTTATTGTTTTATTCGGTGTGTGTATTTCTCCTACGCAATGACAACCTTTTTATGTTACATACAAACACAAATAATCACACAATTTTAAAGTTGTATAAGAGCATGTTTCAGAACGTCCAAGAATTGATCTAAAGCGACTGCAGTATATCGACGTTCCACTCTAGGCTTGTGACAGATGGCAGGAATGAAAAGATCACTCGAGAATGTGGCTGGGTCTGATGACTGCACCAGTCGATATCTTGGCAGAGAAAAATCCTAACTTAGTGTTCAGAGCTGTGAAGGAATGTTTTGCATCCTTTGACATGGTAATTACACAAGCCGACTCCATCGGAATCAAATAACGTTATTTAAAAAGATTTTCTAAGAGTCGCATGAACAAAAACGGTTAGTTGAACTGAAAGTAGGATATCCTTTGACATGGTAATTACAAAGAATTCCAAAGAAATCAAATGACATTATTTAAAAATGTTTTCTAAAAGTCGCATTAACAAAAACGGTTAGTTGAACTGAAAGTAGGGTAGTGTACACGTTCATGTGGATAATAATAATAGATTCCAAAGGAATCAAATAACATTATTTAAAAATGTTGTCTAAGAGCGGCATGAACAAAAACGGTTAGTTGAACTGAACAGTGGATAATAATAATAATAATAATAATAATAACAATAATAACCAATCGAATCTGGACAAATCTGTACATAACGTTGGTGTGGTGGTTGTATATCACGTATCCAATTGGATTTGTGTCTGTTTTTGTAGGAGGAGATAGATTTCAAAGACAGCCCCTGTGGAGACACTAAAAATGATCCCCTAGTTGAAAGATTGCCAAATAGGCGGAATACTCTGTGGACGACCAGGACTGCAATGGAACCAATCGACTGCTGAAGGATTGTAGTATCGATATGCAAAATAGCAGGACTGTAGCTTTAATAGTTTTCCAGTTTTAGTAAGTGCCGAAATTGTCTTTGAACGCAGTTATCGCCCTTGCCAACCAAAAGTTGCAAATGTTTATACCCAGGTGTACAACTTCAGTAGGCAACCTTCCTGTGGTTTTAATTTGATGTCTCTAGGATTCACCGTTTCAGAGATTTAGACGACACAAAATCTCGAGGAATAATAATAATAGTGGAGAAAAATCCAACAATAACAAAAGATCTTCCTGCCTTTCGGCATGAAGACCTTATAATAATAATATCGCTGCTTATATTGCGTTAAATCCCAGCCACTAAGCCACTTATCTATATTCCACAACTTTTCTCAACTCACAAGGGAGTATTCAACCTAAGCAGTCTGTTTGGCGCGTTCAGGTTAAAATCACGATACCATTACTTTCCGACCAGGTAACCAATTTCACCTGGATGGGGGTGAGTCAGTAATTTGGGGTTGGACGCGGTTTTCTGCAATCTTTCAGCCACCACTCCACGGTCTCACCAACATCACGTCGGTGTCTGAGCTCCTGTCCATCAAGGCTGAAAGAGAGGTGCCTGGGCGGGACTCGAACCACAACCGCCAAAGCTGGCAGATTGCTGGCAGATTTCGGGCTCCTACCCTTCTAAAAGTAAATTTATCAGGGGGGGGGGGGCAAAACGTTTCTATAGAGCCCCTTGCCTAATGAGAGAATGTTATTAGTGGGTACAAAATCTATTTGCCCTCAGCCCTCCGGGTTCTTGGGGCCCCTCTTTGGATTGTCCATCCTGGACGGTGTACCCCGATCGCCCCGTCTCAGAAGCCCTGGTATTGACCATGGTCCAGCCGATAATGATTATATGATTACCCTGAATTCAGCATTATCTTATCCATATTACTCAAAAGAAGTTTAGGGTCAAACAAAGGGAAAACAATATTTTATTACCAAGAAGCAGTGTATCCGAAATCCACATGATATCATGTTGGCACGCATGTCGCATGCCAATGTGCGCGTGTTTGAAGTGAAAATCGTGAACACCACGTGCAAATGCTGCATGTGCCGCTACATCATGAATTTAAGATTTTGAGAAACATTTCACACGAAAAATTCAATAAATTGTGGTATTATATTTTAAGGTAATTGGTACATTTGCAACAGTAACAATATTTGCATGAAAGCATCCTTAAATCGATTATATCAGTTCATGCTTCTATCAGGTATGACCCTTAACTTCTTTTGAATAGTTTATTTACTGTGAAGTGAAGTGACCACAATATTTAATGATTCTTTCAAGTACAATTTGAGACAAGCATGGATCTGCTGAAGCCCAAATCGCTGGTTTCATGTTAGAGAAGTCCATTAAAACTTTTACAAGCTCAGTAAATATACTGACGTCCAAAAGAAAGTATACCAAGATTTTGAGAGACTATATATTATATAGCTACTGAATAAATTCACAAATGCGTTGGATATACAAGAGATATGCCTTCAAGACTTGGAAGGTTTATCAATGAGATGATTGCAATCAAATTACACTCACCGAAATCCAAGCATCCTTTTGATCAACTATGACATAAAGACGTAAGGGATAATAATTGAAATCATTTGGTATACTTTCTTTTGGACGTCAGTATATTTCAGTAAATTATATTTACTTTTAAATTTTAATGAAGGAAAACATATTTTGACAGTATTGAAAAATATATTATCACATACATTTAAAGTCTAAATATGAAATTGTATTCCCTCCCACTTCCAAATAGTGGTGTTAGGATTGTTGTTTACAGCATACGTTTGTGTTCTTCTGTCACATTTCAAAGCCTTTATATATTTTCTTTTGAATTTCACTTTCTTGATGTTTGGGGCGAGCCCTTTAAAGTTGGATACGTGCTCCCGAGCGCTAAATAAGTCTGGTGCTATCTGAGTGAAAATAAATAACATAAACTGTAAATTATTAAGTGTAAACGTGCATGCTCAATTAAATAAAGCCGTATTCCCTTAGTCCCGGCAGATGCAGGCGGATTTGTTTTCTACTTTTAAATAGACAGCATAATTCCGAACCTTTCTCTGAGGGTTTACCGAAGAATATTCCGTCGATTTCTGAACGCTTTCCGAATATGAGCCGAATACATTCATTTGTAAGTGTAACGTTTTCTGTTTGTGAGAGCAACACTGATCAAATACTGAAGTTAGCGATTGTTCTACAAATACCTTTTTTAAAACAGAAACATAATGTATTTGTAGCTTTCGTTTGAACTAAAACCAGACATAAGACTCATCCATGATAAACAGTCATCGACAGTGATCTAAAACATGATAAATTCTGTGCAATGTCTATGCAATGGCGGATGCTGAAAGTATCTGCGATTCTGTCTCCACCGGAAATATACGCGTAGTAATTCACATGACATCCTATCTTTAGAATATTCGGTCCTTTGCTAAGAATGAATAAATACGTCTGAATAAATAGTTCTCACCATCTCAAAAAATCTTCCTAAAGTTTTGTGAAATAGCGGATTTGTAACGATAACCGCCAAAATAGTTCCATGCCGCTTCACGCATTCGGATTCCTGCGCCGAGCACGTTCTGAAAACGTGATAGGTACTGTCTTCTGTATGTTATGAAATATAGACAGAATTTCTGCTGAGGTTTGTAGAATTCATCCCAAATTCGTCAAACCCGATACCATATGTTGCCTCCAACAACACAGCGTATAGGCTATTAGGAATTTAGTTAAAGTAAATCGATGGATAAGCTGGGTTCCATAAGATCTACCCAATGGCGTTAACGCCATATGCTCTTGGTTCAATAGAAAGTAATGACTTCATGATAGTCAACAGGTATGCCGATAGGAAGTCACGTGACCTTTAATTGTGGTATAAATTGAAGCAAGGTACGTGAAGAAGCGAGACAGACTCTCCAGTAGTCCTACCGATATCTGTAGTGTTATTCATCCGTGTGTGTGCGCGCTAATTGACACTATTGGAGAGCCTACAGGTCAGCAAAGGAATACAAGGAGCCATGGCTCGCTTCCTGAACCCCCTACTTTCCCTTTTGTTATGGATATTGGTAACCGGACCGGACATGGCCAAGTAAGTACTGATTCCTATGTTCGAATCCCGGAAATGATTTTTAAATACTAAAAATATAATAAAATTTAATGAAAAGTAAAATCCCTTAGATTAAAAAGACATGTGCATGAAATCGTAAGTAAAGTGAAAGATTGAGAGTGATGAAATATGGCAAGATAAACTAAATGGATATTGATGGAAGCATAGAAAGCACTGAGGTTTAACTATGGAAATAATACAAATCATCTTCATTAGGACGTAGAACTGGCTGTAGTGTTAAAGAACTTGAACGAATGGCAAAGGAAACCGAACCAAACTAATACGAATTCTGCATCGTGTGTTCTGGAGAAACTCTTACACTTGTCATAAAATGTAACTATGATGAACAATAGATAGAACTTGCAAATGTAACGCAAGCTGTTTAGACTGATTTCCAAAAGTTGACAGTTAACTCCTACCACTTGGTATTGTTTCAACCAGGAGTCGGCAACCTCTTGGTCTCTGCGGACCGGATCGCAAAGAATGGACGGTGGGCCAAATAAATGCAATGTGAAAAGGAAATGATGTATAGGAATTATACATTTAAATAATAGTACACCCAGTTACAAATTTCCTAAAATCAGTGAGGTTCTCCCCTGAGGAGTTTTGTTGGCTTTATTCCTGTAGACAATCTCCAGGGACCGTATTTATAAAATGTCTTAAAATGCTTAAGAATTCTTAAATCAAAGAAATTTCTTAAAACTGGTAAACGTTACACTCAAGTCCAAGAATTTTCTTAAGTCTTATTTATAAAAATTCTTAAGTCTTAAGAAAATTCTTAAATTTGCAACAAAAATGTAAGAGTCCTCTTTAGGAGTCCTAACTATTTAAGAAATTCTTAGAATTTTCCAAAATGGCGGCTGCTGAAGGTGAAAATGTGGGAAAATGGAGAGTTTTTCGGGTCAAGAAAAGATGTGCTCAATGTATATGATGACTCCGATTTGATAAAACGATACCAATTCGATGGTTTATAATTTTCTAAACAATCATATTTATTCAGCAGTAAGATTTACTCCTAGCCAAACTCTTAGAATTTATAAATAACTTTTAAGACCAAGTTTTATCTTAGAGTAAAATTTACAATTCTAAGAACGTTCTTAAGAAAAATCTTAGAAGTTTTATAAATACGGCACCTGATGTCTGACATACAGCGGCAGTTTCCGGTATCTGTTTGGATATTTGTTGAAAAACATACATAATAAAATAACATCCTTCGCAGGCCGGATCAGAATACTGTAGCAAGATTTGTTAAATCGCGGGCCATATTTTTCCGACCCTTAGTTGAAACATTGCTGAGTGTGATGTAACGGCAATCAAAAGAAAATCTCCTAATCCATCCAGAATATTCATTGTTGACAATTATTTCATTAATTTAAGAGATCCTTTTGGCTTTAAACATAAACTTCCCCCTTGTTTTTGATGAAATTGAGAAAGCTATTTTTCAAATAACATTCATGCTCGTTATTATTGTCACCTCCATATAAAAGGACAAATACAGACACACGTTTCTCAGATGCACCAAAAATGTTGGTAAATCAGAGATGAACAATATCTAATGTACAGGATCAAAGATCCATGACGTTTTACAATGATATTATTGCAATAAATCTATTAGCATGAATGTTTCATGATACTATAGAACTCCATATAGAGGGTGACAATAACGATTAGCATACGTATAGAAGCAACCGTCCGATATGTGTGTACTATTACATGCTTGCGGCAATTGTATGACGATAAATTGTCTTGCGATAAATGTGTTGAAGGCGATTATGTTTTACGTTTCAATGACAATATTTCAGCCATAACAAAATTTGCGCACTAAGCGAAAAGATGAAAGCAAACGATCCCCATTTTAGTCAGCTTGTACGACAAGCATTGGGTTACTGAGGAACTGTTCTTTCTAAGTGACACTTTGTCACTCTCCGGAAGCGATGTACATACCACAGATAATGCAGTAAACTTTTTACTTCACGACACTTTTAAAGAACTAGTACTTTTGCTTTTTCGAGAAATGAAATATTATCCACAAATTTACTCATAAAATTGGTGTTCCCGAACGATAAAATAGGTCTGGTGCTATCAGTGTGAAATAAAAAAACATAATCTGTTAATCATACTTTGTGGAAAGTTTATGCCTAATTAAATAACACCGTATTCCCTCAGTCCCGGCAGATGCAGACGACTTAAATTATATATTTTTTCTTTCAAATAGCCAGCATCATTACGCACCTTTCGCTGAGAGTTTACCGTGTAAGGTAGAAAGTTTCCGAAGGTTTACCAATATTTCCAATGTATCTGTCGGAAAGTTCGGAATGCCTTTTTCTATTTTATGGCATGGGGGTCCTAAAATAAATGAGATTACTCAAGATGCTGTAAAACCGACAAACATGCCATATCCATTTGTATATTATTCGTGGTATGTACATAATAATATGTATATTTATAGTTCCACAAGTTGTTTCCACTGAGATTGACCACGTATCTAACTTTAATATTTAGGCCTGTTTCGACTCAAGCTGGGTATGGTGTAGCACAGTATCCTCGTGGTTTGATGCGACCTCTGAGTTTACTGCACAGCCTCATTCGGATTAAGCCGAACTCGAAGCCACACTGAACATAGAGAAAGTCGCTACAAACTAGCATAGAAAGCAGAAAGCAGTCAATTGTCAAAAAAATTAAATTAATTTAATTAATTAAGTAAATAAATTAACTTGTAGGTCCTATCTGTAATACATATATTATGTTTACAATGTTCGTCGTGTGTACGCTGTCTAAAAATGATAGCGGACGTTCATCCTTCATTAGGACCAGTCCACTTTGACGACGTATCATTTCTCTAAATTACGAACAAAGACGATAATAATAATGCTTAA
>JAUELE010229123.1:0-12212 GCA_031471655.1 Diodora aspera | reverse complement strand
CCCCCCCCCCACTCCATACACCCACGTCCCCTTTAAATCTTGGAATCAGTTTATAACGGAAGAAAGCAATGCAGACGTAGTGGGGTATATTTTACGTGCTCTTCACAGCATCCACGATATCGAAGCGGGGGAAAAACTCGCATCATCAATTGGAGCTGGATAATATACTGACGGGCAAAAGAAACGATGCCAAATGATTTCAGTTATTTTTCCTTTACGTGTTTATGTCAAAGTTGCTTGTAATTCAATGATTGTAATGTGATTGGCATCATGTCATTGATAAAACTTCCTAATCTTGACGGGATATCTCTTGTATATCCAACGCATTTGTGAATGTATTCAGTAGTCTCTCAAAATTTTGGCATCGTTTCTTTAGCCCGGCAGTATAGTTGCGGTGAAACATGCGAGCTCATGCTGGTATTGATGAACCGAAGTCGGTGTCATACTGAAATCATTATAGCAAAGTTTGCTTTGTAGTAAATTACGACCAGAACTTTTTGAACGGATTGGTTCTGTAATTTATGTCGGAGTTGCACCATTTTGCTTATACCCCACTTTAATTTTAATTAATAGTCTATTTATATAGCGCATATATCCATGCACAGTGCATGCTCATCATAGCGCTCTGTTACTTCCGGTCTCGTCGCCATGGTTTCGTTTGTTAAAAGGGTATGTGTATATCTGGATACACCTACACTTTTGCGATCAGCAAAACTGTAGGTGTATTCAGCAAAACTGTAGGTGTATTAAATCACAATGCTGAAAAGGGGCTATAGAGTTCTAGTAAGCACGTACGCCCTAAACGGAGATAGTAACAAAATCCGTGCATTTGCTGCACGAGCTTTGACGAGCCCAATGTGAATGCGTCCCAGTCCCAGTGAGGCCTCCTTTGTGTGGTTATTTTTAGAGACATTCTTGGCAAATATGTAAAATAATTATTATGTGAAATATACTTGTGTGTAATGGTTACAACTCGACCAGAGTGGGGTATAAGACACATATACCCACACTTCCTCGGTGTATCGGCTGATATCCAGACAGTTTTGGTCGCGAGACCTCCTCGGCGGCGCCTCGGAGGCCCACGACCAAAACTTTCGGGATATCAACCGATACACCTCGGAAAGTGTGGGTATATCTCTCACTTACTTCTTCCATTAATCTATCCTGCTCATTTGCTAAAGCCCCGTCTACACTAGCAAACCTTTGTTTGCAAACAAAAGTTTGCTGATGTTTGCTGGTTTAGACCAGTTCCCAAACACGACGAAACATTGTTTGTTGATGTTAGGACATGCAACTTCTTGAAAACATTAATTTTGTTTGCTGATGTTTGTCGAAACAGCCAATCAGATATCAGTTCTGTATCATGTGATTTTTAGCTGGACAAAATGACAGTCTCCACGACGAAGAAAACAAGAATGGACATTTGACGAAAAAAAGTTATTTAATTCGTGAATATGAAAAACACTCGTGCCTTTTCAGTGTTACTTTCTGTGGAATTATTTTTGAAGCTTAAAATGTGATTGTAAAAACATAAATTGATACCCCCCCCCTAAAAAAAATATCCTCTAAGGGAGTGACCATTTGATTTTTATGGGGGGGGGGGGATGACGGCTGGAAGATTTTTCTCTTGCAAACTATTTTGCATGTCATGGTGTGAGACAATCTATTTTTTTCTTAGATCATTGCCGACAAACTATTAAAGTTACGTCTGATGTTTGTTGTAATTACAGGAATATAAAA
Organism: Diodora aspera; assembly: GCA_031471655.1. NCBI lineage: Eukaryota > Metazoa > Mollusca > Gastropoda > Lepetellida > Fissurellidae > Diodora > Diodora aspera. The sequence continues at coordinate 10,472 of JAUELE010229123.1, read as the reverse complement.
TGATTAAGTGGGCGGGGGCTAGGGACGTGCAGGGATCGGTCCAGAAATAATCGCCTAATCACAACAAGCGAAGAGAACTGAGAGTGTTATAGGCGAGCTCCGGATCGTCGCCGATATAGCAAAAGGCGACGTAAAATAAGCTGACTTTTAATTAGGCGAGCTCCAGAGTGTCCTGTCCAGGACATTTTAATTGATACAAGCTCTTAGATGCATTCTCCTGCGTGTATTTTGGTCAAACTGAACTTTGTAACTAGTCCAAATATGGCAATATAATTACCGCAACAACAGAAGCCCTTACCCCTTAAAGGATGAGTGAACTGGAGTCTCCCTGCTAACACCCCCCCTCCATTCCGTACTTCCACTACTGTGATTAACATCGGCAAATACTGCGCATGCAGTGCTGAAGTCCAGATGTGAATCAAAAGTTATGAGGGAGTTCGAGGGCATTACCAACGGAATTGTTTTCAATTCATAAAAAACTCTGAGACGCATATGCATGTTCCTGCATTGGTTGGGTCAAAATGAACTTTGTAATCGGTGAATAATGCCAGATAATTGCCAGTCTTCACCGAACTTTCCAAATGGGGGTTGGGATGCCACTGGGGCTTACGATTAATGGGGAAAATGATGCATTTCATAATTCATAATTATAAACTGAAAAATAAATGTATTTTGTATTTGCGTAATCTATTTATTTTTTCTCTTGACTCATGCAAACTATTTAGTTTCAAGAGGTGCTTGGATTCAGTCCTGCCACAAATCACTCATATCATTAAATCCTCTGCTTGACACTCTGATATCAAGAATAGAAATCACTGGACTATGTCATTAGCCTTTGATATTTTTGACCATAGGGTATTGCTTGACACTCTGATATCAAGAATAAGAATCACTGGACTCTGTCAGCAGCCTGTGATATTGTTGACCATCGGGTATTGCTTGACACTCTGAGATCAAGAATAGGAATCACTGGACTCTGTCAGTAACCTTTGATATTGTTGACCATAGGGTATTGCTTGACACTCTGAGATCAAGAAAAGGCATCACTGGACTGCCCCTGCGCTGCATATAGTCCTACTTGACTGACAGACATCAATATGTTGCTATTGATACGTACAAGTCAAGTGCTACAAAGCTGAACGTTGGTGTTCCACAAGGATCCGTCTTGGGGCCCCTGTTTTTCACTTTGTAGATATTTCTGCTCGGGGATATCGTTGGATCTTTCAATCTACAATTCCACCTGTATGCGGACGGTACTTAACTCTACCTCGCCATCCTCAGCAGAAGATGCCTTCTCCGGAATTGAATCATGTATTGCAATCATAAAAAACAAGCATCACATCATGTTACCTCAAATTAAATGGTGACAAGATAGAGTTCCTTCTCATTACCTCCAAATTAGTCCCGTAATCTCTCTCTGCCCACCTTATCCATTGACAGTCACGCCATCCTTCCCAGTAGGGAAGCCAGACACCTCGGTGTGATCTTGGACTCACAAATGTCTTACGAAACACATGTGACATCTGTGGGCAAAAGCTCCTACTTTCACATACGTAAGATCGGACTTATCAGGAAATATATTGACGGGGAGACGGCCATGAATGCGTTCGTGGTGTCGCACATAGACTACTGCAACAGTCTCCTGGTTGGGCGTCCACAGCGTCCGTTGAAGATGCTACAGCGAGTCCAACACTCTGCGGCAAGAGTTGTGTGTCAAACGAGAAAACATGACCACATCACGCCTGTTTAAAAGAAATGACACTGGCTACCTACGTCTCACCGGATCAAGTATAACATTATTCTATTAACTTTCAAATGCCTACAGAACAGAGCCCCAATATATCTCTTAAATCGTATCAAACGATATCTGTCAAATCGCGCCCTGAGGTCATGTGATCAATCTTTTTTAGTGATACCATCCAGTCGGACACATACATATAGAGACAGCGCTTTTCAGATGGCAGGTCCTCAGCTGTGGAACAGTTCCCCACTCAATTTTAGATCCGTTAGTGGCTATAATGTCCTCAAAACATCTCTTAAAACACACCTGTTTAAGGATGTTTTCCTGCATGACATTTCCCAGAAACCTAGAGTTGGTTTCTTAGCGCTACTGATCACCCTTGTTGGATAACCGTTTAGATGATGATGATGATGATGATAAGAATGATGATGATGATGATGATGGTGATGATGAGATATATGATAATTAGATAGTTAGTATTTCACTGAAGCTCAAGCATTAAATTCATGAAGTGTTGTGTTACCTTTGTTGCTGAGTCCCACCCGGGATTCGGAAGCCCGCCCTCGGGGTCAAGCACCCGTCGTCAATACTAAAGGATTAGCTATGTGGACCTCCAGCCACCGAGACTTCGCTTAAAAAGAATTTCAACAACTGAGTTTTCTACATAGTCGACATTCAGTACCCCCTTGATAAGTAATTGCCACAGCTTCCAAGGCCGATATGACAGGGTAACATTCAATGACAGTTTAGGACATGATCAAATACAACATAATTTGTGCCACTGTTGCAATCATCTTTATCATACGCAGAATGCATATTACAGAAGTGAGACTTGGACTGGAATATTGAAAAGGATGGCATAAGGCATATTAACCATTTTGGGTTAATTGTAAACAGTCACCTGATTACACGGCGTAACATTTCAACTGCTCATCTGATCTGCAATCGACCAAAATGCTAAATAATAACTGAAAAGGATCCCTCTTTTCACTCATAATCGAATATTCGTGAAGACGAATAGGGAAAAGAACTAAACATATCATTTCATTTGAAATTCTTCAAAGCATGTTCTTCGCAAGACCAGAGTATGTTTTTTGGATACTCTGAAGCATTCGCCACATTTCACAAGTTCTGATATTCATATTTGCGCTAATCACGATATAATTTGATAATAAATAAACACCAAAATGTGTTTTTGCTCTGCCAAATTGTTTTGATTAGATATGCTATCGACAGACAACCGGTGTTCTTCAAAAGGTTTTATCTTTTCCTGGCTGACGTTTATTTATGTAAATTGATGCATTGATGCCCCCAGATAATTTCTATGCGAATGTTCTTTTCAGGTAATGTGAATCACAAGGAACATTGCATAACTTCGGAAGCTTATTTGCATAGTGTTTAAATGTTGGGTTACTGATGTTGAAGCGTCGAATCGGAAATAGGGAGCCCGTCATCTTCTTAAGAAGGTTGCTGTATGTGAAACTCTCGCACAGGGTTGCAATGTGAACTTCGTCAATACAAAACGTGCACACTGATAAATATATAATTAATAGTTTGCTCCAGATCAATTACTTGTACGTTGAAAAGATCTCATCTAGTGTTTGAACCCTACCATACTTATTCTCAATCAGTAGCAGTCGAATGTTTCTCCATTCTTGTATCTGCACCTCCTTATATTTGACGCCGGTTTGAATGTTGCGCATGATTATGAAACTGGATTGTGTCTTTAAATTCAAGTGCCAAGATGTTCCATTATCTGATAAGAGAAATAAGTAATACGGAACTCCTTTACACGGCATGGAATCAAACGTATAACTTCATACACTAAAAGGATGGTGTAGTTTCTCATTTTCGAGGCTCTTAATATTCATGTGATTCACTTTGTTTTTAATTTACACTCTCCTTATGTGGATTGTTAAACAAAGACTGACATTCACATTTCTTTCAAGACAACAATGAACTTTTTAATCTTCACAATCATCAACGATCAATGGCAGAAAATCCATCTTAAAACATAATCCATCTTGTGTCGTTGTTTGACTTATAATCCCCTCCCGTTTATGTTTCTCAGAGATTGTCATCTTTTCGTTTGGCTGGTGTCTGTTATTCTAAAGTTTCTTTTAAAGATGGTCAAATGAGTTTGATCACGTTAACCTACACGTCTGATATCTTAACATTATACCCATAATCATCCATTTCACTTTCTCATGGACATGTCAAAACCTTTCTTTCATTCTAAATTTGATTCCTCGAGTAGTGAAATAGTGTATAATGGTTCCATTAAATCATAGATTGAAATATTGCCACACTTCATGTTGCAGAAAATAGAAAAATACCTATTTGTGACAATACCAGGGAGAAAAGCTGCATCCTCCAGTGAAGGTCAGCTGATCCTAAAACAGTAATGTCATTCTTGTCTCCGATCTTTTATGTTTATACAGATTTCAGAAGATGTTTGCAATTGATTGTCTTCTCAGTTGGCTTCCCTATTGTACAGAGCAGAGATTTATTGGCTAAAGACCGAGCGTGCCATTGAAAGATGTCCTTGAAATAAAATAAATCTATATGAAAGACACGAAATGGACCACACAAAAACCCAATTATTATTATTTTTTTTAAATTCACATGACTAAAACATGCACAGCGTCTCTGTTTGGTTGACCCGGACGATCAAGGTGAAATGATTGAGATACGGTGAAAGTAAATATTCCAAGGACCTGTCTAAATCCATTGTATTCTTTCGGTATATATTTGTTAAAAGGTGTTTGCTGTTCTGATGGATTTGTGTTGTGTTTTCGTCCACTGCTTGTATGTTCTCTGCCAGCCTGGGCAATTTTGCATGCTAATGTATTAGATATGTCTACACAGCTCAAACCAAAATAACACGAGTTCCTGAAGATTTCGTATCAATGTTAGCTGTGGCACGTGTTTACCAACTGTCTTCCGGTGTGTGGCTTCGATGAATTAGCATTTCATGGAACCTCTTGTTCTCTCAGTTCAGCTTGTAAATACATGTTCTGAGTTAAGCTTGCCAAATTGGTATTTGCTAAGGAAATTGGAAAGTTCAAGCGGCTTGGCATTTCAAATTTCACAGATAATTCCTCTTTGTGGTATTTGATGTCTTTGACTTTTAATCTATTCCAAGTGATCTACCATCAATAAATCCTTAGGATTATAAACAGTCGATTTCAATACCATTCATCCTCGCTAACTTTACTCTATGAGACTAATAGTTTCAGTGTCACCATGGATATGATATATGTTACAGGGTTGATAGATCTGGTTAACGTGTACTCACACTTTGTATCAAAACTATGAAAAATCACTCCATCGTCATTTTAGAGATAACATTACAGCTCCAGTGTAATATGACCACTAGGCCAAAGCGCTCGATATTATTACCTCAGTCAATGGAACAGTGTACAACCCTCAATAAATGTCAACTACCTAGGGAGTATACAATGCAGCCTGTAACCTGTATGGATTATAAACAGTCGATCTCAATACCATTCATCCTCGCTAACCTTACTTCATGAGACTAATAGTTTCCGTATCACCATGGAATGATATCTGTTACAGGGTCGATAGATCTTATTAACGTGCACTCAAACGTTATAACACACAGCTATTAAAAATCATACCATCGTCATTTGAGAGATAACATTATAGCGTTCTATAATTACAATACCTCGGTTAATGGAACAATGTACAATCTTCAACATAATTATTTCAACTCCCTAGGGATTATAAAACGTACACTGTGACGTGCATGGATATATCAAAGAGATAATTCATTAGCATTTGCAGTAAAAGCACAACGCAGTGCCGTGGGTGCACTAATGTTTCATAATCGACTTCTATAAAGTTGTGACACGATTCAGAAGACAGTGTAAAATTCTCAACTGTATAAAAACAAAATCAGGACACTTTCTTAAACCTGTTTTCTTTCTCTCATATTACAACAGGAACAAACACGTATGTTGTAAACAAAGAAAACCCATTCTTAACATATCACATTTTATGAGAGATTTTTTTTCCTGGAATGTTCTGGATTGTTCATGTTCCATACATGCAGAGTTTGCATTTGTACGACAAGCGTGACACGGGCGTTATCCTACTCAGACAATCACATACATGTACCGCAGTTTGTCAGTGAGAAGCCAGAATGACAAATACGTCTTGGTTGTTATTAAACCTGTGCGAACCGTCCTTACAGACTCAAAACTAGACGACGTATATATAATACAGCAATCAATAGTCGAGTACTTACTTCAAAATGGAACATTCGTGTTCTTACGGATATCTTATGGATATCTTTTGACTGTTCCGACAAGTTAAGACAGCATGTCGACATGCAAATTATGCAGACAGAAACCCACTCAGACATCTATTTGAATATCTACTAATCATGGAAAAGAAGAATATATTTACACACGCAGAACATGGAAGGGACTTTATGCAGAAGTCTGTGACACAGCGTTGTATGCTAATCCTTATAAATGTGACAGGGATCAAAGGATAACTCATGAATTCTGCTGAATATGGAAGTCCTTCAAGGTCATATTGCTATTTCTTTTGCCCCTAAAGACTTGGGTTCAAAAACTCTCGAACAATATGACATGGAATGACAGAGATAGAAAATGTACATTATTTTCCGTCGTCAGTCCATTTCGACGATATCGACTTCAATCGTCCTGGGTTTGTTAAAGACATATCTGCCTGTGAGCGCATAGATGGCTGATCTACCTGTGAGTGTGCAGAGGGTAGCTGAAGTTGGAGCAACATTGGAGATTGGAGATTGGACATTCGAATCTCCAATATGAAAACACCATGGAGATTGGACATTCGAATTTCCAATATCAAAACACAATAGGGATTGGACATTCAAATCTCCAATATCAAAACGCCATGGACATTGGACATTCCAATCTCCAATATCACAACGCCATGGACATTGGACATTCCAATCTCCAAAATCACAACAAAATACACATTGAGTTTGTCGAAGCTTTAATATCTAAACATTATACACATACAGGAGGGAGTTCCGTTATAGTAGACGGTATGCAGTATTAGTAATTGCTGTCGTTATCTAGCTTTAATTACACAAGTTAAGCTCATCAAACGTATGGATGCACTATTGTGAGCTTTTGAATAATTTGGTCCATAATCATATAACCTGCCAGTATATAACCGACAGTTTTTATCCCCCGCAGGCCGAGGGGCCGAAAGGGGGATTATGTCATGGCGCCGTCCGTACGTCTGTCCGTCCCGAAACCTTCTTAAATCAACTCCTTCCACATTTTTGAACGACATTTTCTGAAACTCACCAGATGTTGTCTATATATGGCTATAATACGCATATCGCATTTACGTTTCAATTGGATTACATTTACAGAAGTTATGACCCTTAATTGACAATAAAAGACTTTTTTCCCTTTGAAATCAACGCTTACTACATTTTTCAACGTACATTTCTGAAACTCACCAAAAGTTGTCTATATGTAGCGATTTATTATACGAGTGTCTCATTTTCGTTTTGATCGGATAGTATTTACAGGAGTTAAGGCCCTTGATTCATGATACCAGACTCTCTTCACTCTGGGTGTCGTTCGTAGTAGAGCAGCAACCACACTGCTATCTATTGAGACTTATCCTGTGACCCGTGGATCAGTTATCCAAGTAGGATGGTAGCGTCCAAGGAACCATAACTGATGTAATGAACTTTTTGCAGTTTCACTTGGTTATGTAGTAGGTATAGATAGAGTAGATATGTAGGTCTGCTATACTATTTAAGTGAACACTTGAGGTATTGTAATATATATTTGTTATCATGAACTTGTTTAGTGGCGGGGGATCTTGTGCTCTCAGAGCTCTATTGTTTAATAATTCTGTGAAACAGATTGAGATAAATCAAAGTTAAATGATACGTATTGATAAACAAAAGGCGAAAACCAACAGACCACAACGTAATTGTTTATCACACATCAGTTGTTGTAAGCTTACCACACTGTCTTCACTTCTCCCGACTTTCTGTTGTTATGACGAGCCTTTGTTTGCAATTAAGCAGCATTTATTGTTAATTGGATTGAGGTAAAGTGTTCAGATTGCGAGACAAATTATCGCTGACTTTACTGTTTCATTACGCTGTTGGGCCGTTCGGATTGGTAAGCCGAGGCATTTGGATTAACGAAGAATTTTAAATAGTGAAAAAAACGGTACACACGCAAAGTGTTCGGATATCGAGACATTCGGATTATCGGGGTCCGGATTATCGGGGCTCGCCTGTAGTCAGAAGGTCGGATTAAATGACTTGCATTACCTGTAAGTATACATCTTCCAGTGTTATTCAATATAATTCAATGAAGAACTGTCATTCATCGTGTTCAAAATCCGAGCAGATCGCGGAATATTTAAGTCTCTCAATTACGTTAAAATATATGAAACGCGTTTAAACATTATTTTTGCCATAAAAATTATTCACGAAAATGTACATTCTTCATATAAAGACAACTACACAAATTTATTTTTAAATAACAACCGCAATGAGAATATTTGATGGATGTTGATGGTTACTGCTGCTACGGTCACTACCTTCGAAAAATTGAAACGCCAATGAACAAGTATTTGTTTGTTAAAACACGTTTTGAAGAGTGTAGCAAACTTTTGTTCATTTTATTCAAAAAGTTATGTTTCATGCAAGTCAAGTCTGATCTGTGAACTTTAAACGTCACATCTTAGACCATTGAAAGATTCATTATATTTACAATGGAAAGTCAATAATTTGTATACAAACAAAGCACTCGTCAGCAATGTTACGAATGCACTACAAACTGCAACATGTATATCTTTGGTCTGCTGAACCGTGCGTACATGTCAGCCCACCACTGAGCTCTGTAGATCTATATTTAACTGATCATAATTCTGTTATCAGGAATGGCTGAAAAATTGCCGACTACGACGTTAAACTCTATTTCACTCACTCACTGTTATCAGGATGTCGGTGGAGTTTACAAGAACGTCTGACTGATATACTTCACATGGTGATTTAATAGATTGTCAATAAGTAAAAGAGGAAGCCCGAAGTCCGTCAAGATGAGTGACAGAATATGGGATGTGATGTCTCTATAAAGCCTTAAAACATGTTCCGCTGGGTTTTATGAAATGACTTTCAAATTATATTCTCTATGTTGGTGATACTCCACAGTTCTGATTCATCGAAATAGCGTCCATCTTCGTCAGCCTAATTGAATCCAGGATGTTGGATGTATTAGCAGACACTGTGAGATCACTTCATTTACAAAAGCTCCGACTGAGTGTTTCTGGTAATGCAGTATGCCCTCAAGATACAGTAAGTATTGCATTATAGATGTGAGGTACATGTCAACTCAGACATGGACAGACAACAGTCATAAACGTGTGAAGAGCTAAATGAGATCATAACATGTAATTGTGACCAATGTGGATAGGTTGGCATGAACATTGTACATTTACGCTTATTTTCGTTATGATTTATATCCGAGTGGTTGACGTCATCAGCAAATTGTTACTCAATATATCATCCCGACTGTAGACTGGATGATATTTGCCGGACACTGATGTGTCAGCAACAAAAACACGACGCATACGGACTTCATCAGGAAAAGAGATCAGTGTAACCATTCAATAACCTGAACGAAGGAATTATCTCTGTTCATTTATATATTATGTCCAGTTTAGACAAAGGCATGTATCAAGAACTTAATGATACAATACTTAAGCTTATGTTAGAATTCAAAAGATATTTCATCGATACAGGTCACATTTTAAGCGAGGTAAAAATATTCCTGAAGGGAAGGTAGTAAATATCTTTGTTCATTCTAACGACAGTCATGTATCAAGAGCTTAATGATGCAATACGTACATGTAAGCTTATGCTAGAATCTTAAACAAACGTGTTCAAAATGTATTACGTTGATACAAGTAATCTTGTAAGTGAGGTTAAGTCAAATCTGCAGCGAATGCAGTAAATATCTTTATTCTTTAAGTGACAATTTTGTTGAAACAATTTAATTTAAAAAAGGTAGTGGATGATGTCAGGCTTCGTCAACAAAACATCTTCACGCGAAAGTATGATTAAAGATTTCAGGTTTCCTTGAAACTCAAATTTAAAATGTTTGAGGAAATATACATGTTGGTACCCGATAATATTACATTTGCATGTAACTCGAGCCCAATTAATTATCTCAGTAAATATACATTACGCGTGTAACATGTGCGCGTTCATAGATTAAGTGATAAACACAGGTAACATAATGGAAATGTGAAATTTAATTACCCGTGACTTTGAATTCGAATGTTTGTGTTTGTTTTATTAAGCGAACTAGTTGACGATTACACTAGGGCAACACTTTCATTTAATGTCTTAATAGTGAATCTATCACGGGAACCAAACTGTACCCCGATGAACAGATAATGTGATGATTATATACTGAGTCAAAAAAGAAACTTCACAAAATGTAATTTTAAAAAAAATGACTAATTTTTCTCTGATTACACATCTCTGTATCCGAAATGGGATGCCTATCATTCGAATCTCGGAAAACGTTAGCAAAACCCATTCCAACCCATTCATTCCTCGTGCAAATGACGTTGGTGCCAAATCAGGTTTTGCATGTGCAGTCGATCACGTGATCTTCACATCGAAGTTCTTTTCATTTGCACGTGTTTGCATTGGCCTCAAGAATTGAAA
>JAUELE010229112.1:0-12213 GCA_031471655.1 Diodora aspera | reverse complement strand
TGTGTTTGATATGTAGTTTGCATTACATTTTCGTATAAAATAAACAATAGTTAGGAAAGTGTTTCCATGTCCTTTAAATGTACCCTGCAATAATTATTTTAGTATTATATTAAGTCTATCTATTCTTCTGTTGAATAAAAATATTTAAGTCAGTTAAATTTTAATTTTGATTTACTTTTTTATATTTTTTCCCATAAGAACAACAATCCAGAAATCTCAGCTACCTTCTGAGTTCATTGTGGCATGTTTGCATATTTATTTGCTTTTAAGCTTAAAGGGAAATACCATTGACATTCTCTTTGCTTCAGTTCTCTTGTTTCTTAAGGGCATACATTTCATGTTGTGCTTTTCGATTCTTTTTGGTTCAGTTGAACATTTGTTTATTTTTTCAAAGTTTTGTTCTGTTAAAACAGACGTCTATTAACTGCTCTCTGAAGTGAATATTCCCCTTAAGGAACAACCTTTTTTCCTTGTGTCTTTCTTTGCTTTGATTTTCACTTTCATTTGACCTTGACCTTGACCTCTGTTCTGTTTGTGCTTGTGTCTGACAGCACTACTGACTTTTCACCTTTGACCTCAACCCCTTTGGATATGTCGTCAACCCCTAGGGGTCACATGTTTGACCTTTATTTACCCTCACCTTTGACCCCCATGTCCACTGATTTGTCACTTGAAGACTTCGGAATCATTCTCAACAGGTTTGTTGCTTGTACGTTACTGCATGGCATCAAACTTTTACTTCATTTCTCATCTTCCCTGTCATCAATATTGTGCCAGCTTTGATATTTTTTGCATGCAATATTTTCTCTTTTAATGAGGCCAACATTATTATATCAATCAAATAAATTAATTTTCAAACAAATGAAAAAAATGAAATTTGATTTACTTTGAATCTCCTTGAGATCCTTCTACAATGGACTTCCTATTTAAAAGTATTCAACAGGTTATCATTTTGTAAAGCGTTATCTCCTCTTACATTTCTGGAGATGCGTTGATTCTTGGTTAGTGGTCTCAGTAAGGTGCTTGAAGAGAATTGCGTTAGTTTGAAACTAAGACAACTCTGTAATGATCAGGCTTCCTGTGGAAGAGAAGATGCCAGTGTCACCGGTGAAGGTACCAGCCAAGGCACCACCAAAACCGGTACTACCTCCGCCACCACCAAAACCAGCTTCACCACCATCAGCACCACCGATGGAAACTGAGGAAGAGCTAGTGTCTGTGCCTAGTGTTTCAGAAGCAAGGAAGATCTTCGACAAACCAGACAGTGCTCCTCTGCCGCTACCTGGCAGTGTTTCTAAACTACAGGCTCCGGTTACTAAACCAGCTCCCCCACCAGTGTCACCACTGATTCAACCAGAGCAGCCGAAGTATGTCTCATCTGCTGCTGCAGACAAACCAATGTTTGTTCCGACTCCAGAAAAGCCGATGTTTGTCTCCACCGTGGAGCCAAAAGCCAAGAAGCCACGGGAAATGTCTCCCAGGTGAACAAGCATGCTATTTCATTCATGCCAGGCTAATGCATGCTGTTTCATTCATGCCAGGCTAATGCATGCTGTTTCATTCATGCCAGGCTAATGCATGCTGTTTCAGGATTCATGACTTTTATGACCTTCCAAACAAACCTGGAGATACTGCATTGGTTACATTAATTTACTCAATTTGGGAAACTGTTTCGAAGTTTGTCTATGAATAATAAATAACTTCTGTCTTTCAAGAACCATAGATACATGATATGTATTTTATGATCTTGACATTTTTTGACCTCTGAACCTTGATCTGACCTTTGACCTTTGATCTCCAGCTATGACATCCAGGAGACTGGACCTGTTCAGTTAATTAGCTACGCCTCTGACAACGAGAGTGGCTACCTACGATTGGTTGATCAAGAACCTGAATTGCCTAGGTTTGTTTTATCAACAGGAATGCTTAGAGGTGTCTGCATGTTAAAAATGTCTATGCATAGAATTTACCATTTGGAGTTCAGAAAGAAAACTGAAAATGGCTTTTAATATAAAGGTGCACAAATGAGCTTACTACAGAAACATTTTCAGAAGTAGTTTCAGTGTCTTTGGTACAGTGGTGCAGTTCTTGGAATGTTCCTCTCATAGTGAAGCAGTTTCTCACGTTCATCTGCGAAATTTAACTTTCTTCATAACCAGTTTTAGTGAGAGTCAAATGTTTTGTTTCACCTCTGCATGTTCTGTTTGGCTTCAGCGATAAACAAGGCCTAAGTAATCTCATGCTTGTCACAGATGGTGACTTAGATGAGGACATTTTCGTTCACTTTTTTAGATGATTCTGTCTTTATTATCTTCTTGCACACCATGTTGTGTTACGTCCCCAAAGTTTTCTCATCTTTTGCCGAGTACAATTTTGCATGGTGTTTCTAGGTTGACTTTGCATGATTTAAATTGGATTCGTAAACCAGAACAATGACGTCAGTGGGCAGAAAAATGTTGGATAATGTGATGTCAAAATGTTGCTTGGCTTCTATCTTTTTGCTCTGAATGACTGTCGGAAATCAATTTTCTGTGGATGGAGAACTGTAATGCATTAATGGTACTTGCAGAAAGCAGGCAGTTGATCGAGCACCAAAGCCTGAGGCGCCATCTGTGCCACAGACAAGGTTAATACAATTATATTTAGCATGGTTTGAAGCAGCATGATTGTCCTTCAACTACAGGAAAAGCATGAAACCACAAATGTGGTTGACAGTATTTGAGTTTATCTTTAGTTAGTTATAAATCCATTCAAGTAAGGTCCTTAAATTTATTGTAGTCCTTCTTTATTGTGGCGCCTGCTTGTTGTCTTCTACATGAATGTGTTTTATACTCTTCTCCATACATCTGTGTCAAGTGCACCTTTTATTAATTGGTATTATGTTGTATTAGTGTAAGGTTCTATATATCTTCTATTGAGGTGTCTGTTGAAGGTTGTAGCTGCCTGATTGTTAAACATTTAAACTGTAGCTTAAAATTTAGTAAATTTGTATCTCCAAATTACCCTGCAGACAAGTGCCAGTGCCAGCACCACCGCCGCCGCCGCCGCCACCACCGCCAGTACCAAAAATGGTAACACTTCAGTTGACACCCAAAACTGAGCCAATGCCTCCTGTTAAGAAGCCGAAGCCAGTCCAGGAGCCAGTTAGTCCAGTGAAGGCACCTCAGCCTAGGGCACCACCTGCTCCAGCTCCAGCTCCCAAACCTTTTGCTCCACAACCAGCTCCAAGACTACAAGCACCACAAGCACCACCAGCACCACCAGCACCAAAGCCCTTTACACCAGTGAAGGCACCACAGCCACAAGCACCACGACCACCTCCACCACCACCAGCTCCAGTTTTTAAGCCAGTGGTGCCGACAGCGGCTCCTAAGCCAATGGCACCACCAGCTCCTAAGCCAATGGTGCCACAACCAACACCTAAACCACAGGCTCCGACCACACAGTATGCAAGGCCTCCAATTTTTGCTCCATCACCACTGGTGATGCCAAGTCCCCAACAGCCATTTAAAATACCACCAGCACCTCAACTGATTATGACACCGAGACCAAGAGCACACTCAATTCCCAGGGCGGCTGCACCCCGATCTCCCCCAGCCTCAGTGAGGGTAGTAAAGAGGCCATCACCTCCTCCGGAGAAGATTGTACCACAGCCTTCACCAATGGTCAGCAAACCACCTCCACCACCTGTGCTGAAGAAGCCTGTGATGCAGAAGCCAACTCAACCTGTTGATCCGGAGAGGAAAATCCAGAAAGTGTCCTTCGTGATACCTCCAGGGGAATGGTGTGTTCCAAATTCTTTGTTTGGCTGCCTCATGCACATGGATTCCATCTTTTCTCTGTTCAGCTTTGAAATGCCTTGCAGGGTTACCATAACAGTTTGGTTTGAAGAAAATTAACAATGATGCCGTGTTCACTATAACAGTGTGGATCTACATAAAACAGTTTTGCTTTTTCAAAAATAACAGAATTTTTAATAACAAGTTTCTTTTTGTTCTTCACGTTGCCAGCCTGGCCACAATTTAATTGGAATGTCTTGCTTTCTTTTTCCATTCTTCTTCAGTGAATGAGCCCTTTTATATACTTCCACTCCTTAAACATTTATTTTGTGTGGTCCTTTGAGGACGTGAACTGGATTCCTTGCAACGTCAAACAGTATGCTTCCCAAGGCTTTTTTCAGATGCAGTTCAACCGGACAGCACATTGAAGACATAACCCTTTCTTTTGGAAATCTAACACGAACACAGAATGTGTTTGCATGGAGTGTTTATTGTTGAAGCATTTAGTTTAAGAGTTTCTCTGTTCATTGTTGAAGCATTTAAATTAAGAGTTGCTCAGTTCAAACAGAGTCTTGCATGCTTTCTATATATTTAAATTTGACTGAGGTGTTGTTATCAGTGAAGTTAGTCCATCCTGCTGAAGGACTCTAAATGGATGCAGAATTGAAAAAGTAATATTTTCTTTACATACAATCTTTACTTTACCTTAAAACTTGTCTTCAACATTCAGTTATAAACATAAATTAGGATAATTAACCAATGATAATGAAACCAGTATGAGAGATAATCAGAGGAGGAGGCCATGTTGTTTCTTGGCTATTTGTTTCTTTGTTTCCTTCTGACTTTGCATTCTAATTCTGAGAAATGTTTGTGTGCACAGTGAATACGAGATTCAGGAAGAAGGACCTGTTCAGCTTATCTCTTACGCCTCCGACACAGAGTGTGGCTCACTCCGTCTTGTTAAACGAGAGCCCAAGAGGTTTGTATGTCATTCTGAAGCATCCTGTATCGCAACCAGCTCTTGTGCCTTGCTTGCATGAGTGAAGGATCTCACAGCATGAAGTGTGTCTTCTTCAGTGGAAGGTGAAATGCTTCCTACATTGGAAAAGTTTTGTCATGCAAGATAGTTTTTGTTGATGTTCTGGTTCAAGTAGTGCATCAAGGACACCTTGGACAGGAGGTCATGTCATTGAACAGGACCCAAACTGAAGGAGGTTCTGCATGCAGCCACAGTGTCCTTGACTGAAGAAGGGTCTGCATGCAGCCACAGTGACCTCTAATGAAGGAGATTATGCATGCAGTCACAGCAACTTCTGCTGAAAACGACTATGCATGCAGTCACAGTGACCCTAACTGAAGATTATGCATTCAGTCACAGTGACCTCAACTAAAAGAAGATAGTGCATTCAGTCACAGTGACCTCTACCTCTAAGGATTTTGTGCATGCAGTCAGATCAAGAGGTCACTGACTTTCGTTCCGAGATTCTTCTCTTCAATCTGATGGAGAATCAGCTATGATGATGCATGATGACAATTCAAGAAATTCCCACATGCATGTTTAAATAATACCTTAGAGTGACTAAGATGAACAGTAATACACTGTCCCATCTGCATCACAGTCTTACTGATTACCAAGTAAAACTGGAGTGGTTGATGTCTCCATGAAAAGTTTTAACATTTTCTGGTCCTGCTCTGCATGATGCTTGATCATCTCCCAAAGTACCCGAAAAATGTCAGAAATGCATTTTGCTGCCAAACTCTGGTTTCAATGACCCATAAAGAATTCAGTGTGACCATACGGACACACTATTGTTTCTCCCTATAACACCATGAATTAAATAAAGACTGACTAACATTTGACTGTTTGCTTCATGTTTTCAGCATGTTCTTTCAGGTCGTAGTCACCATCAGTTTTATTTAAGCATCTGTACAGATGCTGTCTGGAGTGTTAGCTTGCTATAGGGAAAGCTTATATTCTATTTGATGAATGAGAATTGTTAGTATTTACTGCATTGCTTTTTTTCATCTGTATAAATTCTGAAGTTTTACTTGAAATGCAATGTGAACATGATAAATGTGTGAAATACTTACTTTCTAAGTTTAGCATTTATATACGGCTCTAAGTATCTCAGAAACAATCATAGGTTATACAAGTAAGCATGGTAGTTTGCTGGTAACACAGCAGTAGGCTATAGGCATTGGCCTCGTAATGATGGTCAGGTGGTCAGTCTGACCCTAGTTAGTGGTGTGTTATACCATTGGACGAGGTACTTTACTCCACTTGTCCCAGTCAGCCCAGCTGAAAGAGGGAATTGGTGCTGCATTGTGGTGAGAACCGCTCTTGGACAACGAAAGATTATTATTGTCATGGGGAAGAACCATCAAGAAATGCTTAAAGAACTTCATCACAGGGATCAGAACTTGATTTTCTGATGTTCAGAAACCAGACCATATGATAAATTATTTATATGTAGTGTTCTTCAGCATTAATGAACTGTTTTTCTCTGTCACAAATTTAACATAAGTGTTTGCACTTGCAGAAGTGAGGCCAAAGCACAACCAAAGCCAGAACAATTCTCAACAACAGTGCAAGTGCCACAGAAAGAATACAGGTAGGTTGTGTTTAATTGCTTTAAAACAACTGTTCATATATTTAGTGATGAAACTGTTCTGCCAGTCATGTTCTTTTATCTGTAATAATTCATACAGGAAAATGTCTCAGCTGTGCTCCATTGTATTTTGTATTCATCACTACATATTTATTGGTTTTGAAAAATGTTGAAACCATTATAACTATTGATCTCCTTTTTTCCACTCCATTAACATGGACTTTTGTGTGCATTAACTTCCTCATTAATTCAGGGTAGATAACTCTGTTGAAGAATGACAGGCTCTCTTGATGGTCTTTTGACTACTTGGTATTAGAGGGAATATACTGTTTCTCTGTACACTTACTAGAAGCCTTGTGTATGTTTTATTTATTTATGGAATAGACTAGGGATTTTATTATGACGTCTTTACATAATACATAGAATTAATATGTTGTATGATGCAATATGTAAAACCTGTCCATATTTATCAACTTTTATTTGAAAATTTAAATTTAAAAAAAGTTTATGCTTCGAACAATTAATTACATCTTGTGGACAAGTTTTATTACTGGTGTACTGTAAGTACAATAATTATATTAGAATGTAGTTAACAGTTTGCATGAACATATTACAATAAGTATAGAAAGCAATTAATTAAATATAATCTCAGAATGTATGTATGTATGTATAAACTGAATGCGATGATAAATACATATATTTCTGTGCCCCCCCTCCCAGACCTGTCCTGGCTCCTGCCCCAGCTCCTCAAGAGACCAAGAAGGTTGAAATGACCTTTGAACCCAAGGCACCTGCTCCAAGGTTACTATTCATACTTTCCTGTGTGCTCCCCAGTTTAAACCACTTTCTAACGTTAATTTTTGTACCACTGTTGTCAATTTCATTTTAAGTATAAGTGTATTAACAGTGTGTGATTTTTTAGTAATTATTTTCCAAACTGTAGATTTGTAGTTAGTTTGACTCGACCAACATTCATGGCTTAAGCTGCCATCTTGAAGGTAATGGCCTGGTTATTTTCTAGCAAACCTGCTGCACCACCTGCAGTCTCGCCCAAACCGTCACCTAAACGTGCTCGTGCACGCAAACCCAAGGAAGAATCTCCACCACGTCCAATCATCTTGAGGCAACCACCCAGCCCGTGGTGGCCCGAGAGAATTGATGTCCCTATTGCTGTAGATGAGTTCGAAAAGGGGTTAGTTCAGATTTGGTTTTGGAATGATGCATCATGCTTCAGTTGGATGTCCTATTCATCATGCCATGCATGAAAGTGATATCATCTGTGATGCATACATATTCACATAACCTCGTCCAATCTGTACTCCTTCATGACGTCATGACATATCTCATTTACTGATACTGATTTCTTCATGATGTTGTGACATGCCACATCATTGATGATCAGTGGAGCTTGTTCTTTTTTCATGACAGCATGACGTGCCATATCATTGCCGATCTGTGTAGCATGCTATATTTTCTTGACCTCATGTCGACATGCTTCATTTGAAGTAGCACAGCATGTACTGTCACCTGACAAGCTAGGTCAGTGATTATTTATTTCATAGTCGACCTTAAATGTTCTTTCATTACATATCCTACCCTGTCTGCATGATATTTGCTGCTTCATTTTTGGACTTGCCATTCGTTTTACGATAGGAAAGGTTAATTTTTCCCAGGGCATGCTTGTTGAATTTTTGGACATATTGCTGCTTTCGCATTAAATGCAAAATGATCTGTTGCCATAAGTGTCCATCCAAGCAGTAGTTAGTTGTGATAGTTACAGATTGGAATACAATGTCCATCAGAGCATGTTGTATTAAAGGCCCACACCCTTCTGCTCTCCTTAAAGGAGACACATAATTTATAGTGCTTCTTAATTATTACCGGTATGTATTAAATACATGCCATTTGCCTTTGAAGTCAAGGAGAGTGAATCACTCTTGTTAAAGTTTCAGCTCTCCTGCTATGTCAATATGGCATGTGCTGCTACATGATTTGTCAGTGTTTTGGATACAAAACTGTATTTTCACGATGTAACTAGTTGAGTTGATGTAGCTAGTAACATTCATTTTGACCAGGTTGAACTCTGTAAATCTCTGAGTTGCATCAATTTCAATTATCAGTATGGTGTCACCTTGAGGGTTTGAGTTTTTCAACTTGATCAGAATCAGTGTGTACCAGTTGGTTACAGAGGGATAATGAGCTGCAGCATTAGATTTCATGTTCCTAATGTTCATAACAACATCAATCACCTGTTATTCCTTTGTTGTTTCATCTCAGTACAAAGAAGCATGTTCTTCCATGTTGCTTGCATGAGATGGTATTTCATTACAATGTGTACAGGTCTTTGACCAAATAGACTTTGTAGGTAGGGATGAGGGAAAAGTGCCGTAGCTAGAGGTAATTTATCACTATTTTATAGTGTTCAAAATTCCTTCCCTGTGTGCCACTTCTGGGGATTGGTGTTACTTAGAAACTATTGGGTCCCAGCAAAGCAATGCTTGTTGTACAAGGCGAGGAAAGTGGAAATCTTTACTTGTCTATCTCTTTCAATAAGCACCTTGGGGGAGTGACAAAGTGTAACTTAGAAAGAATAGGGCTCCAGTAACCCAATGCTTGTCATGCAAGGTGACTACAATGGGGATCGTTTGCTTTCACTTTTCTTTCTTTCACTATCAGTCTCTTTTAATTTTCCACTTGATGTGCACCTTGCACATCACATTGCGTTATGGCTGAAATATTGCTCTTGTAACATAAAACATCATGTAAACTCAAAATTCCATCTGCATCTGTGCTATCAACCTGGAGAATGCCCCTAACATTGAAGTAACGCAGACAATGGTGAAAGGTTCTGAAATCTTCGACGATTCAAAATTCCTCACCCACTACTTTCAACTTGCAAAGATTTCAGTTAAAACCTGTGAAGAGTATATAGAAATCCTGCTCTTCTCACACTGTCTTCAAGGTTCACAAACTTCGGTCTCCATTACAGTAATGCTCAGTGATCACAGATTTGTTAACTTTTGGTTTCTGGAAGAATTAATTGCTCTGATTAGTCCCTCCAATCTCCATAACTACCGGTAATAAGAAATACTTTTAAACTCATTAAACTTATTGTAGTACATTGTTCCAAAGTTTGTATATTATATATGACTAAACAAAAATATTTTAATATGTTAATTGCCTGAAAGGTAACTGTTCTCACCTGAGTTGTAAAGCTATTGTGATGTGAAGAATGTGACTAGAGTTGTGAATACTGTGAAGCTAACATAACATTGGCACAGGTGCGTCATAAACTATATCAAATAGATCTGGACCAAAGTATTAAAAATCAAATGAAAGTTACTTTAAATAAAAATCTGGCAACTTTTGATACAGTTTTGGTGTCATCTGTGCCAAGTAGTTTTTTATGGGTAGTGAAAGAATATGTAATTGTACTGTTGTGATTTTGATGTCATTATTTTGATGCCCGGTGTTATCTACAGACCATCAGTCCCAGGAACACCGGCAGGGCGCGAGATATCCGAGGCAGCTATTCAGCTATTTGACAAGAGGTTTGGTCCTACGACCATGCATGATCACATGTTGAAATTTTGTTCAGAATTGTTTTCAAATTTCTGTTCCAGTTTCTAACACAGTTCCATATCAAATTTATTTTAGATTCACGTATTTGCTTTGAGTTCATGTTTCGCTAACATTTGCAAGAACTCATTTTTCTGCTCTCTAATATGTGGCTTGCAGCCTAAAATAATGACAGGAACCAGAAACCAATCGGATCCCAGAGTTCTAGGATCTCCCAACCAATTAATACATTCAGACTGATACCAATTTTGTGAAGCTTCAGAAATTTTTAATTAAAGAGACATTCCCCTCTGTTTCTGAAAAGTGTGTTTTTAAAGATATCCTTTCATTGCATCAAGCCCCTTTATAAACGAACCAGACCCTTATCTCCTTTATTTATTCTTACGATCTAACAACCGTCAAAATTTGTCTGTCCAAGATCCATATGCATGTGAAGGAAGTAACATATTTTGGAAGTAAGCATTACTTGGGAAGTAGTCCGGCGAGTCGTTGTAGATCCACTGCATCACTACTTTCGAAGTTAGCATCACTTCAGTTCCATGCATATCCAAGTAGTGCCATTGCTTCTGAAGTAGGCCGTTATTTACAAAGTAGATGCGTACTTTCTTCTAATTCAAATGGTGCAGTATTGTTACTTATGCTGAGGTTGAAAATCAATGTAAAAGGAAATGTAATCTTTTGAAAGATTTTCAAGGAAACAAAATCACCTTGAAACTTGTCAATAGCCAGTTAAGGCAGTTCTTGTTTAATGTTTTTTATTTATTGAAATAGTGATTTTAATTGTAGTACTTGTCCATATATTTAGAGTTAGAGATAAATTAATACTCATGTTAATTTTCTGTTTATTGTAATACACATATTCAATGATTTCTAGGAACTGTATATTATGTTATTTCACATGTTCTTTCTAGACCATTATGATTTGTTTTTCAGAGTTTAATTACTTGAATGAAAAGCTTGTTTATTAAATGGTCTTTATTTAATAAATTTATTTTCAAGTTAAGGATTTTGGAGGTGTGGTAATTGCAAGCAACAGGTGTTAGACTCTTGATCTGACACTGGTAAGGTTGCCGGTTCTCTCGTAGAACATTGGCGCTGCCCTGTGGTAAATTTCCTGTAATTGGATAAAAAGAGTTATTTTAAAAGTCCAAACTGTTCTAGAATTTCTCTTGAAAATAAATTTAATAAATGAACAAAAATAATTCCAGAGTTATGGGACAGGACTACTATTCAGATAAGGTCCTATGAGATAGCCGATGCACACTAACAATGCAAGTCTGAAAACATGTAACATGGAAAGAACATGGAGTTTCACATATCATGCACACTTCCCTGTGAATGACCAGAGTATACTTTCTTTGGTTCACTTGTTTAATACACGTGCAGTATAATATGAGCTTAGCAATTCATTGCAAAATCATTGTTTAAATTTTATTTCAAAATCTGTAAGACACATCTCATGAATAAACAACAGCCACAAGTAAAACGGTCAATTCTGAATTCGAACTCGTCACTTCAAGGCCAAGAATTTCCCTCAGTGCGAACGACCTCCGGCTGTCCCCAACACAAGAGAGGGCCACTTTCATTCCTCCTTATCTCAAGCTGATGACAACGCCAGCATTGTACGGGTTTCTGTTTGCGCGGATTTATTTGATGTTACTGGCCAGGTGGTCAGCCACATAACATCTATATCTAACTGCTGGAGAGGAATAGTTGATGACAGAACCGTTCTTGCGATTATTCAACCGAAGAGCAGCATATGAGGGAAGACTATAGAGACACTACCCAAACTTTTGTCAAGACTTTTTCTTGCTCTATGATACTGTCTTCTACTAGGTCTGCCTCGGACTCCGTTAGGAACGGAAATCTATTTCTAGAGGGGCAATAGTTTCTCCTGTTCTCGTATTACATAATGTTATGTGTGAACAACAGCACAACCTCGGGGGCTTGACAACATTCCAGTCATCTACATGTCATTCCATCTCTCTTTTTGTCTATGGTTGTAGTACCAAAGGTGCATCTCCAAAGTTCAATCACCGTGGTGGTGTTAGTTGATAGCCAAACGAGTCAGGGACGAGATACAAACCGGAAGTTCACAGGGTAAACTTGGACTAACTGCCAAACTATGAAGACAGAGTTTTGTCAAGACCTGGATGAGATGCAAACTGGTGTGACGTTAAACGGCTCTATTTAACGTCCGGGTAGTGAAACATGAAACAACTAGGGGTTTTTAAATTCAACAAGTA
>JAUELE010229111.1:0-21139 GCA_031471655.1 Diodora aspera | reverse complement strand
AATAAATACAGCATGTACACTATCAACCATTTTAGTTGTTGTGCTAACTAGTGCGTCAATGTGATCATTCCATTTAGCATTGTTTGCTAAAGTTATGCCTAAGTGCTTGTGAGAAAAACCTGGCGTAAATATTGTATTTCCAAATGATAGATTTACAGTGCGCTGTCACTAACCACTGTTTTGTCACTAACCACTGTTTTGCCCACTTGCTTAGCACATCGAGATTGACGCGCTGAGATCAGAAGCAAAAGACTTTTTCTGGTCCTAACTATCAAAACCTTGATAAATTCTTGATAACTCATGAATTTGCCTGAACCATTAATTTAATCAATAATAAATCGTATACTCTTTTTGCTCCATGACGGATAAAATACATAGTTATGCTCAATGGTAATATTCATGTTATACCACATTGATTGAGATTGTATTTCTATTTCAGTATCAACCAGTTCATTGCCGGTCTTAAAGTGACAAAGATCAAAGATGCAGGTATGCCAATCGATGTTCAGAGCTTGTCTTTCTGTTCATCGAGTAGTATAATACCGTGCTGTATTTGTTTCCGATTGTTTAAACAAATATTTCACACTAATTGAGGCAATAAAGAAAGGGGGTTAGCCTAACGGATTGCGCATTACATTTGGAAGGATGTATATGTATAAGCAAATATGGAACTGGCTAAAACGGTGATACGCCATAACGAGACATGCGATTGGACGAAACGGTCACAATTAGACGAAACGTAGAAAGATATTTGGTCCAAACGGTGACACTTTTTGATACAACGGTGATAAAAAAAGATAGATATATCCATCGATCATTACACTGAACTGTCCGTAGATTTTCGCCGAGTTTGGCGTGTCACCGTTTTGGCATGTCACCGTTTTAGCTAATACCCGTAACACGATGTCATGTGCAAAACAAAGGTGAGCGTCAATGCAGATCCGTCGTTCTGTTTCCTTCAATTAAAGATAACTAATCATCCATGAGAAGCCTTCAAATGTCAGGTTTACATTCGCCGAAGATTCTTTGTTACAATAAGAGCGAATTGAACGTATTTTGGGTTTATGACCGATTATCCAGACGCAAATTTGATTATGTCCCTTTAAGATACAGTGGCCATGAGTTTAGAACATCTTTCAAAAATCGATTTGTAACTTGAGGCAATAAATCATCCTGGATAAAACAAGAACCTTTCATCCATATATCATTACGATTTGGTATGACAACGTGTAAGATGTTACTCCATTTTGAGTGACTTTGGTAGGCGCTTAATTTTTTAGCCGTAATGATTAATATTGTATATGTGGAACACTAATCCCTCCATACTCAGGTAACACATGCATAATGTCTGTCTTTATTTTATCCGGGTTTTCTTTCCAAATAAATTTAAAGATTTTTCTCTGAAAATCTGATAAAAGCAGTCTTCTGTACATTGCACAAATTCATAAAATCTGGATTCACACAGCCACATTTCTCTAAAAGATTGCCCATTGCCCACTGTTCTGTTCCCTGTTGCAATATCAATGCCATCATCTGGAGCTGTCTTGGTGAAAATTGAAGAAACATGTTGAGATCTTGCTTCTTCGGCAATACTGAGAGATTCCTCCAGGCAGCCCCATATTTATACTTCCGTGGACGTTAGGTTGTTAGTAATCTTTAAAAGACTGCCGAGTGCCGTACGAACGACGACAACGACTAAGCAACCAATTGTTAATTATCGCCAATACATTGCCGAGCAGTTGACAACATTCGCACGAGCGGTCGATAATCAGTCTTCCAAAAAACTTTGATGATCGGAAAATATTTTGCACAACGATCGGCACCCTGTCTCACAATCGATCGGCACCCAAGCGCCCATTTTGCAAATTTCGGGGGTTTGGTCGGTGGTCGTTATCGTTGACCGCACAATTATTTTTGGGTTGTCGGAAGTCGGTATATCATTGTACCTCTAGTGTGACTGCGGCGTAAGTGAGATTGGGCAGTACACGCGGTTATTTAACCCTTCTGTTTACAAATAAGTACTGAAATATCGAGGGCTGAGAGCAAGAAAGAGTTATGTCCAAAATTGGCTAAATTGGGATACGTTCATCAAAGTGATCGTTTTGGCACACCGTTTTTCTGCAAGAAATATTTGTCCAGACCTACTAAAAGTAAACTATATGGAATGCCCAAAAACAAGTATGTCCTATTGCCTACTTTCAGTTTACAGCAAGAAAAGAATAAATCCAAGATAACCTTTTCAAAAGTACAATTTTGGACATAATTACTTCTTGCAGCCAGCCCTCGATATGGTGCTGATGGGTGCTTGAAAACAACACAATGTACATGAGGGAAACAATGTCTCAAAACCAGTAGAAACCGTCTTGGAATGAATTTTACGGCACTTTCTCAGAAGTGTCTTTAAGCTTCAATTGCAAAGTGATGACACAGTCATCTAAAAACAGTCTTTTCCAAGGATAAAAATGTTAACAGCTTTACCATTTGATGATTAGTGTATATTGTTGTAATGTACAACCAAGCGTGCTCTTTATAACAGAACAACAAAAATAAGCTTACGGTTTGTCAGCTCTGATATTATGAGTCATAAGACACCATTGGTTGTATTTTTATCCATCTCAAAATCTAACCAAAACGAATGACATTTAGCTGATAGCATGTACACCTGTTGACAATAGAGAATAACACAAAACAATATGCTGATCCTCCCAGTTGCACGTTGATCAGAAAACTTTATGTGATAGACGCTTTTAAGCAACTGATTTATTTTCTTCGGAAATCTGTTCTTATTTTTCCCTAAACAGTATTTCAGTTTAATTCTTTAAACGTCATTGAGAGTCAAATATGTCGACGACGAGCACTAGAAATAACAAACATTCTCATGTTTCTCATCGGGAGATCAGAATTGTTCATGGCAGTACACCTGTGCTATTGTTATGATCTATTATGCTGGAAAGAACCAAGACAAGCGCACATATGACGTAGCTGTGAAGCCAGGAACTTGAACGAAGATTATCCTTTGTATTCAGTGTAGGAGCAGGTATTGATTGGTACTAAAAATATTTATGTTAAATTGTAAAACACTGTAGATAAGATAATTAACTCAAGTTAGGGTGTCTTCCATATGTCCGACAGCCAATTAGTCCGATAATACAGTACATTTTAGGTGCAAGGTTCAGTTTAAACTTAGGATTAGCTTTGAGTTATAATTAGGGCAATGGTTAGGTGGAGGGTTAGGGCAAAGTTAAGATAAGAAATATGGTTAGGATAAGGGTTAGCTCAATGGGATGTCTGACTAACGGGCTGTCGAATTAATGGACTATCGGACCAACCCCGATATAGGTTGATTGTGTATTAAGTTTTAAGGTTTCCTCTTTGACCGTATAGTTATACCGTTAACGTTATTAGACATATTTATGGACCGTTTGTTGAAGTGACTAACCGAAGATACTGGGACAGAAGATGAAAACAATATTTTTTCTTAAGGGTTATCTTTCTGTGACTATTTCAGGAACAATTAATTTATTGATTATTTTGAAAATGAGTTAGTGTTTTACAGAGCATTGTTTCATTCACCCGTGACGTCATGTTCCAGGGTACGCATGTGCATAGACTTACTAAAGTCTCATATCTTATTCTCTTCTCGTGCAGATATTTTAAATCAGCATACATTTATTGAAGTTAGCTTCATGTTAGTCTAGCTGACCCTGTAATTGCAAGTCTAGATGGTCGGCCGAGGAGACACACAGCTTTCTAAAATAAATGTATACGTACTTAAAAATACATAAAAGTGAGTCAAGAAATAAATTGCAGAGACTGCAATCAGTCTAGCCGCATATTTCCACAGCCGTATTTTTTGTAATCAGCTATCCATAGACTGTGTGTAGACTTGTTAAGTAAAAATACAAACCACCAGGTGCATAAAAAGACAAGTTACAGCAGATCTCCAATTTATTCATCGTTTTCGACATGAAGTAGGTTACTGGGTTCAAGTTTTACTGCCTCTCACTGACATCTATTGAGACAGAGAAAACAACAGAGAGAAAACACACATAAAGAAAACTCTCAAATATGTTATATTGACAGATTGATGGATGGACGAACAGAAAAAAGGAACTGACAGACAAGTAAATTATACAATAACAAAATGCTATCAGATCAGACGAGACAAAAGTCAGTCTTTGATGTAAAGTAATTATATATATGCTCACTTACTATCAAATTTGACGGTTTGCCCATACAAAAATACAAATTAAAGTCAAACCTAGGCCGGCCTCAATGCAAACTTTCGCCTTTGTGCGGTTCTCAGGGTTTTATGTAAGAATAAGGCTCGCAGATGTTTTATCACAAAGACATTCAAATTTCCTCAAATTAGAATCGTTGGGTAGTACTTTTGTTGGGGCTACGCCACTTTGTTCAGAAGAAGCGTATCGATTTCCTATGTGCGATGGCAATAAAATAAGTGCACTCTTGACAAACGAGCTGAAAGATGAAAATACTATATCTCTAGCGGCGGACTACTGCAATCAAGTCGGGTTGTAATGGTGCACACTTCGACTGCTACAATGACTTATATGTGGTTGCGTCCCTTTGATCAACCAATGTACAGATTAGAAATTTCAAACGTACATCAGTAGGACTATTGATCGACGAACCTAGCTGATTGTCGACTGTGACAACGTGTGCTTATTGTATTGCACAGTTGTCAATGAGTTCTCTCAACTATGGTTCAGGGCAGTTTGCAAGTTCGTTGCAGTCTGATGACTGTTGTAGCGACATTTGTATGCTGTCTAGCGACTAACAACAGCTTGGGCTGTACGCTTCCCGGGGAGTTGAAGAATGTTGTGGATTACACATTGTTTCCAATAATATCACGCGCTAAAAGCACGCCCCTTTATGGTGTGGCGTCACAGAGCAGTATGTGTATTTTATTATTATTATTATTATGACCTTGGAGTTCTGTATATAACACCAGGCTCTACAGTTTCAGCTCTGTTGTTCTGAAGTGTTAAAGTATGTTAGCGCGATGTCAAGAAGTACGTATGTATCTACAATGTCCAAGACAGTGCGTCCAATGAGAGTTGCTTCAAAGCGTCTAAGCTAGACTTTGTCAAGTCTCTAAGTCACTTTTAATCAATCTCCGTATTTTAATGCAAACCATTATGCGTATTGGTAATGCATCACATTCTCCAGGCTGCGACTAGACTGGTAGTCTAATTACAGGAACATTAGTTTAAATAGGGCGTTCCTGTATAATCACAAGAGACTTGAAGAAGGTGTACGCCTAAACTACTGTTCTGAGAAATTGCCAGTAAATGTCCTTTTTTCTCTCCAAGACAACTCTTTGTATCAGCAGTTTCGACGGGGTCTTTCCACAAAGGACAGAATTGCACGCATTGGTTTCACCATTGGGATGTCGTCCAGTATCAGTTTGGTAATTTTGTCTCTTGAATATTAATACCACTCATCTCTGTGGATAGTCCTCGATTGCTTTGGGTCTTAAGTAAACTTGATATCCTTGATTGTCTCACAGATGAATCCAGTAATTGTAATAATTGTGTTGTGTCATTTTGGGATATTGTTATTAACATATATATTGATGGAAACAAATGAGGGAATGAAGGTACATGTGAGGTATTATGTCTCACTGACAATGCATTTGAACATATTTTAATCAGCCATGAACTGGCATTACCTGGTGTATCCTTCATGTCTCTTGAGATGATATTGCACTCAGCACTCTTTCCAGCAAACGTTCCCTTATATCTTTCCATCAGTATATTTTCCGTTTCTTTGTGCATTATGTCACCAATCATTCGTTGACTTTACGAGATCTCACAGTTGTCAGAATATCAGACAAGTTCGGTGTGAAGTTACAACAATTATTCTCAAACTTGTCGCTCATAATGAACATGTTTCTAAAGATCCATCCCACTCGTACATATATTTCACTCGTACCAGTAAATCATCTTGAGTGACCTTAAGATGCGTGCATTATAAAATATGAGAGAACGTATACTTACATTGAGAATATTTTGCAGTTATATATGTACTAAAAGGTCTTGCTATTCTACGGGTGCGTATATAAAACTTTACCTTTCTATGACAGAAGTGGTGCATTGTCATTAAGAGTCCCCGACGGCTGTATCTTTATGGGATTCTGAAGCCTGATGTCTGGCAAGATAGGATAGAACAGAAACAAAACCCGGGAATGCATTAAGGTGTTAAGAGTGCCTGCATGAAATCAACAATAAATATCATTACGTTATGTATGCTGTTTATTCAATAGTTTAGTCAGAAGAGCCTCATTGAGTGCAATGAAAACATTTAATTATTTGACCGACTTTTGTAAATAACTGAAATGTATCTATTAATCATTCTCAATTAGTTGAATTGTTAGAGAGCCCTAAGTCAGTCTAGTTTTAATACTAGTAACCCATTCTAAGGTTCGTTACAAGGCAGTCTCTTAAAGGGACAAAATGGGTTTAAATCACCAAATACAATCTCTTATGCAATTGTATCTTCTTGTAAGCAGCCGAGAGAAATGGGATCTGTTGTATGCCACATGTGATAGTGACGGTCTTCCTTCCAGGAGAAAGAACTGGCAGTTTAAATCTAAGTGCTAATTTGTAGTTTTAAAATGATACTTTAGAGAGACATGATCAAAGTTGCATCCTCATTAAAAGCGTGCCTTTTCTATTCTTCGTGTCGTTCTATATCACACATTTTTTCCTGCATTTTTACGCCAAGATTCACGCAGATTTATGGAATAAAAATGGATTCCTCAAAGTGACTTGTGGTTATAAATAAATCTCGCACATTCTTATGACATCACAACCTGGTTCCGGGTCAAAACAGTGCTTTCGTTACATTGTAGAACAGCGAATCGTGGAGGCCAAGAAACAGGCTGATGACGTCACCAGATGTGCGCACGTGTTTGACTTCAGTTAAAACATGGAGGACAGTACGCTTTATAAGGGTAGTTTATCATCCACAACAAATTTAGGATGCGATAATTATATTTGCGAAAGAGTCTTGTTATAAAAAGAGCGATTTGAAGGTATTTATAGTTTTATTTTTGTTTTGTTTGAGATCATGCCCCTTTAAGATGACAGGTTGGCAGATTACATGTAAAGAGTACCATGTGTTTGGTTCAGAAGTGAATTTTGGCGGATATGAAACGCTTGAAATATTCTGTTGATGTAGCATTTAAAACTAAAGCAATGTTAAACGTTAACTGTGTGATAGTATCGCTATGCTGCTTTTGGGCGTTGTAGTTCATCATTCTGATACTGCTAGAGCGTTTCAGAGTCCGATCATATCTCACCGGCTTTGTTCTTTCGAGGCATCAGCTTTCTCGCGTTTTCACGTCAGTGCATGAGTCCATCGTCTTCCCTGGCTTCGAATTGAAACCATTACTTATCGAGATCAACAGATAGAGCCCCTCATAATTAGCTCACCGTGACACGAGATGAATGATTTGTAACTTGTTGGCACAGAAAAAGAGATGGGAAACCACAGGATATATGTTACTTTCAAATCTAGGCATGCTGTTTTACGAGATAAGACCCGTGTATTACAAAGCTTGTTTGTTGAGAGTAACGTTGGCCAGCTGGATTTATCAACAGAAAAAATCAGTAGCTCTCTCATAGATAATGTTATAAACTGACATTTTGCTATCTGAAAGTTGAGCTCATGTCAAAACCAGGAAATAGATAGAAAATACATTTTTGTAGTGCCAGCTTTTTAAGATGTCTAGTCAACGCTTGTATCACCCTTCCATCAGCAATAAATTAATTTTTAAAAAAAACATTTTAACACTTTTATGAAAGGTCGACATTTATCCATTCATCCGTTTATGCATTCATTCATACATTCATTCATTCTTCATTTATTCATTCATCCAATCGTTCATTCATCATTCATTTTGTATTTATTCTTTCTTTTCGTCATCTATTTGTCTATATATGCATGCATCATTCATTGTTTATTTGTGTGTTTATTCTTTAAGTACTTATTTATTCCTTTTTGTATTTAATTCATTATTTGATTCATTATTTCGTTTATTGATTCATCGTGGTGTCTTTCCTTCGTAGTTCATTCTTCGAATTCCAGTCTTGCATTCATTTGATCTTGACATCTTTGCTACATTTATTCGTCCATTCGTCCCACCATACATACAAGACTATTTTTTCATGCATTTATTTATTCCTTTATTTACCTAATTATTAACATATTTCTTCATCAGTCATTCAGTCTTCGATTCATTATTTCATTTATTTATTTTCATTATTTCATTTATTTATTTACTCAAAATCTCTTCATTCATTCATTGCTTTATATTATATTAATCACAAAATACTATATAAATGAATGTATATAGCTAAAATGTAAAATAAGCGCCGTTTAAAGTCAGCATCTGTATTCCCGTCATGGAATCTGTTGTCATATAATCAATTCTACAGTAGCACTCAGATGAAAAGACGGCGACTCTACAACAGATTAAAGCGCAGCGATTCACTTGACCCTTTGATCTATCTGTAAACTTGTGTCGACGTCCCTGAGGGACCGTGGTCATCTTATACACAGTTAGATAGAACTTGACTTGGACAATGGGCTCACTGCTGATGATACGTATTGTCCTAGCTTCACTGTGACTGCTAATGATAAAGTGTTCCCAGCTGGGATCTTGCTAACGGTGGACTGTAATTGTATAGAGCTTTATACATACTGGTTATACCAGATCCTGCAGATTGAGTGTACAGTATGTAAAGAACCTTTGCACCTAGCCAAAACATTTCGTGTTGAAGCTATTTACAATTACACATAACTTTCTTTCTTCTTTGTTTTAATATAGGCTATAAGAAAAACAAGAATTCACTCGACAATACCACAAGATTCTACGTTTCGTCAACTAATTGTTGACTTCCTTATGAATATCTATAATGCTATGAGGAAAGACAGTTGGATCTGATATACCTGATCAGTCTGTCTGCATCTTTCCTTACTGCATTAAGTTCTATATTTTTAAATAGTCATCTTTGTTATATATACATTATACAAAAAGTAGGGTATATTAGTGATCATCAAGACATGTCTGATCTATATGTTTTATTGGGAAATGATAATGATATGATCATATCTGCTAGGGAGCAGGCGATCAGAAATATGACTTGAAATATTCAGTGACAGTTTCTTTGTTTAGGAAATGAGGGCGTGGATTCGAATTCCGGACGAGACTCCACTGCAAAAGGAGCAGAATAGCTACTTTTCAAGGAATTGTAGTCCCAAATAAAACATATAATGTTATATCTCTCATTTGTTTTGTAATAGGGTTTTCATGCTGCAGTTGGACACGAATTTTAATTGTAATTTGATTTCGAATAATTGTTCGCCTATGCAACAAGTGAGATCGAAAGATATTTTGCTTGACGATATAACTTTTGCCACATGATTTTGTGAAGAAACAAAAGCATATTCACTCTTATTTGATCTAAAACATGATTGTCCTTTACGTCGCTTCTTTTTTAAACCCTCAAAGAAAGTCACTTTGGAAGTTTTAATGCTTCGACTCAAACCCTTTTCGTACTCGGCCAGTTGTGCAAGGTATCGATTCCCAACACGTGGCAGTCTGGGCTTAAATACTTAACGTCTTTTGCTTCTTTGCCTTTCACGTGATCAATACTCACACAGTTGTGCCCCAACGGCGACACCAAAATAAAGACGATGTAGATTCACTTGTGGGTTACTTTAGCTTTGTCGTTACCGTCCATTCAAGCTTGGACACTGGCAACTTCACTGATGTGAATCTCATTCAGCTGCTTGTTATGTCCTCTGAGTGCCACACATTGGCGATTCTGATACTGTATGTATGATACTGTATTGATGGTACTGGACTTTCTGAAGACCTCGACGTTTCAGTTCTACTGATGTAGACGCCATTATGTTAAGTGTTAACAACTCTGTGCGTCACACGTGGTTATTTTGGTGGCAGGACATCACGGTGAAAAGACCGACCACGTTGTATCTTTGTCTTGTAACCACAGTTTCCTTGCTTATAGGTCAGGCCAATTATGATCATCGGTTATGTAATGTTAGATAACAAAGTCAACGAGGAGTACGTATTCCCATTTGACCTGATGTCCGCCAGGGAAGCGATATATATCATTTTAGTGGTACCGGTAAAACGAAATGGTGTGTGTCCCGATAGAGCCACATGTGTAATTGTCAGCAAACATCCAAGTCACCGTACGCTGATATTATCGTACTGTAGCACAAATCTGCTTCTCAGAACAGAACATTATTCCGAACACAGGCCTCGTGACGTACATTCAGTTCACATAAATATATACTGTAACGGGGAATCTCACACAAAGAGGAGGGAAGAGGTTGGTACCATTGTAGTATCGGGTTTACTTCTGATGACAGTACTTGTGTTAACTAAATGATGAAACCCCAACTTTTTAGGGGCCAGCTAACTCGGGTCTAGGGAATAAAACAAGTTTGACCAGCCGAATCCATTCCTCAAGTAAGTAGAAAAGGTGGCACAAAAGTCAAAAACTAAACTAAAAACCCAACACGTACATTTAGGATATAAACTGATAAAGAATAAGTTTATTTACAAGACAGGCATATATATCCGTAACTCATACCGGATCAGTAGACAACGCTAAGCAGCAAAGTTACGGCAGTGACAATACACATTTAAGAATCCGTTGCAGGATGCAAATAAGTGTCAAAAATAACACAACCCCTTGCACTTAAAGTGTCAGCCAAGTGTTCAAAAGAACACAAAATCCTGATGAGTTTTCTCACCAGTATTTAAAAATAATATCAATGAACTGGGATATATATCCGCAGTACTCCCAAACTCTAATTCAACTGGGGTAATTATTTAAATTACGATCCAGAGGGGTTCTCTTTCAACTAGAACAAAATACAGGATATATATATGAACCCAGGGGATTGGAGATATAGAACCAAAAACTCTAAGGAGTAACAAATCACCCTATAAAACTAAATTGTAAGGGTCTACAAAATAAGCATTTTCAACTGCATAAAGCCACTCCTAATAAGAGCATAAGAAACTGAAGTTCTCACCAACGTCAATCCACCTCCAGTCCCCGGTCCTTGGCGTCGGACCCAACCCCAAACTGAATATCCCCTATTTTACAGACAACCCAATGAAGTATTATATCTGCAAATGTGAAGACTCAGCACTTTCAGCGCGGACGTCGTGGTAGACAATCTTTAAATAGTATCATTGAGTAGATCTTAGAAAAATAATCTAGGATAATCAAAGCAGATCGTCAACCCCATAAAACACCCAAAGCAGATCGTCAACCCCATAACATATACATATTCAAGTGCGCTCAAGATATTCATGTAGGTAACATTCTCTTCAAGTAAATAGCTAAACTTTTTTTAAACAGTATTAGTTGTTGACAACATCTGGTTAAATTATTGTTGTTTATCGCTCAGATATCGCTTTTCCGGCCCATAAACTTTGACTTTACTGTCCAGTGATGTGAAACACGGTTATTGGAACATAATTCAAATTAAATTGGTGTACCAGCTGTGACAATTATGACAGTAATTAAACAGCATTCGACTAACCTGCATGATATGACATCTAAAAGAAACTATACACCAAAAAAATGAGTACAACATTTACCAACTCCTGTGTTTGTATCACTGTTCATATTAATATGTCCCTACGTTCGTGGAGTTTTGTTGATTTGGTTCCCGACGTGCTAAAGCCACATTCTCTTAAATACTTATCTCTGAAAATTGCTAACGTTTTTTTGTTTTTCTTCGATCGACACCTATCTCTTAATGTCTTGGTATAGTTTCTCGTGGACGTCGGTACAAGCCGCCTGCTGTTTCTGAGTACCAAACTTTCATCTGATGGCTTAGTAGAATCTATACCTAAAAATATGTATGGTGAGTGCGACCACATCGACGTAAATTGACAATTACTTATAAACGTTAGAAAAAGGCATTTGTTTAAATAAAAGTACTTGTTTTTAGATTGACTAAATATTTTACCAACGATTTCATATTGATTCCCATTGTATTTGAGTCCATATACATGTATAATGGATTAACTCCCTCTCTCTCTCTCTCTCTCTCTATTTCTCTCTCTATTTGCCTATTATATATCTCTGTCTCTTTCTCTCTCTCTCTTTCTTTCTTTCTTTCTCTCTCTCTCTCTCTCTCTCTCTCTCTCTCTCTCTCTCTCTCTCTCTCTCGCTATCTCCCTCTCCCTCTCTCTCTCTCTCTATCTCGCACGCACTCAGTTACACGGTACAGGGTCGCTGTGCAACGCAAATAATAAGATCTATTTTTGTGAGAACGGATATGCATTCAGAAGGATAGAAACGAGCAATTATAACAACAAAAAGCTGTTCATACAAAAATACATGTTATCAGTTACTTTATATCCAGCATGTCCGGAAGTAAGGTATTATTCTATCTCATCAAGTGCATATCCGAAGAAAATGTCAAGTAAAATCATTTACTATTACACTCATATATAAGGTTTGTTTCCGGTGGTATCTTTTTTAACCATGGGAAACCTATCAGCCTTCACTTGACGGAAAAGTTGGAATAACTTTTTCTTGGTCAAATCGTCGTCTCACGTACAGAAATTGCTTCAACATGTAATTATCAGTCACACACTGCTGTTCGACTGAATATAAGTTAATAACAATTTTCTGTGCAACGAAATATGGTTCTGAGTTAGATAACACCAATTTCCAGTAAAAGGTTGACCAAATTTAACTACGAACCCCAAACGAAAATAGGCAACAATTCCCTTACTTTCGATATGTTGTGAGAAAACTTCTGTGCAAGTAATGACAACGCAATTATGCAGCTCTCTTCTTGCAACCAATATCATCTAGAGTTGGCAGCTTTCAAATTTACCGTTTTAACCTAGCTTTAACCTTTAACAATATGTGACCACTTACTTTATAATCAATTGCAACAGATTTGCAATTAATTTCAAATTTAGCTTTAATTAATATTAGTATGCATGTGTTTGGTTCTTAATATTCGTTTACAAAAGAACGGTTATTACACTTAAAAAACCTTGATGGTAATTAACTTACATATGTATTAACGACCTCTGTATCAAAGAGACGGTTGATCACGTGAAACCATACACTAGCGGGTCACCTGAATGAGTAGAGTTAGTAGATAAAGTAGCTATATTAAAGGATGTGGGACGCTATCAGACCTATTTTGACACGACATCTCACTACCATCATTATTGGTTGATGTTGATCATGACATCAATACGTCACAAACACAGCCATTTAATATTTTAGTTACTATTCACCCGGTAATGTGAACATTTGTGTACATTTGTCACTAGATATTGATTATTGTTTTTATTACATGAACCAGTGGACACATAAATTCATTTTGAAGATTTGATGTGATCTGTGTCGTTCCGGCTATTTGCTGGTATCCAAATGTAAGTCAAGCCATGATGTCCGTCGTAACCTCACTGACTATGCATGACATGGCCAGCAAGAGTGTGCAACTTCTGACAGAGGGATGACAGATTACACAGCTGACTTAGTGTGATTCTAGTCTCATTGTTTTAATCGTTTTAGTAATCGTTCATTTCCTTCAACATACACATACGTGCTTAAATGTGCATGTGATGGCGTAACCACAGTACAGCAGAACGTTTAGTCACGGGTCTTATTATTTGTACGTGCATGTATCCTCCTAACCTTTCAAATGTATATGAACTGGATTGAACAGGCCGTCTTACTTATTGGGCGCTGCTATGATTTGTGGGCTGGTTCAACTTAAATATGGATACCAGTAACGAAAGTCTTGTTGTCTGATCAATTAGGAAATATTCAAACTTGACCATAACGAGGCAAATGTATTTTATATTCAAAGTACATTGGAATTAGCACTATTTTAGCTTATGACCCATTTGGATCGTGAGAGATGCAGGTCATGACCTTTCACTCTGCAGTCTCTCTCCAAGGGCTCTGATGTCTTTGCGTTCCATCTGTATGCAGGTGTGTTAGTTGTATTCTAGCCAAAAGATTGCACTTTATCTGCATATCAGGAGCTCAGCACCCTGAATGCAATACAACGCCGTAAATGTTACAATCTCGCCTTGCATGTTGTCGCATCATTTGTTTTGGCATCTCGGTCTCTATGAGGGTGGTTGGCAAAGATACTGTATTTCTGATGTACCTCTGTTACTTAATCGTCTCAACTTTACAATAATCATCAGTTGTCAACAACACATGGTATATATATACATGTATTGACTTCCAGACGAAACGATACAGAGAAAAATTATTATAACCAAAAGGTTTCGTTTGGTTTCATTTTGTTCGCATTGTGCATGTTGAAAGAACACTGTCATAAATGAATATCTCTGAAAATAGCAAGCATGCGTTTGTTTTTCTTCAGTCGTCTATGAAAGACTTGTTATAGTTCCTTCAGTACATCAGTTTATACTGTATATTCCTGCATTCTATTAGGAAACTAACGTCTTTATTCAAATAACAACAATAACTCCTTTTTTTGTATGAATTTATCTTGTTTTGAAGATACCTGTATTTTCTTTGAGAACTAGAGCATTTAGATCAGAAAAAAAATGACCGTAATTATTAATTAGTGAATAACATTGATTTGCAGTTATTCCGCATTATGCATATCAGAGTTATTTCCCTTTTCGCTGAAGCATAGCAGTGAAGTTCAGGAAGAACGAGTTGTCAAACATTGAATATCATGCCAGTTTAGTGCATGTGTACGTTTTCAATTGCTAATATTCGAGCTATTTTCGCAAAGAGTGTTTTGATGGCATCCAATTATCCATTGGTTGATTTATTTTGGGTTGATGATATTTTTCTTGCGATTGACATTTCATTTGCCATGTTGAAAATTATTAGTATCTCAAATGAAATCTTCGTGTTGATTCGTTCTGCCGCGTGTTTTACACCGGCGTACATCCTCTAAGCGGGCACGTCACCGCAACAACAATAACGTCAATCAACTCGAAATTCGGAAATTACCGATAACCATTTCATCATCTCAAAGCCATTTCTCGGAATCAACTGTAACTGTCTGTTGCACACCGGCAAACGACATTATCCTTTAGCGTTAGAAAAAAAAGAATTTCACGCGAACTCGTTAGAGTGTCGAGAAAACACTCTAAATCGTCAGCGAAGTTCTAGCAAATTTACTTTTTGCGTGATGTGCTTTGGAGCGCTTCAAGTTTACTCGTCCGATGCCGCAACTCATGGCGATACGATGGCCAAATGTCGGTAAAATGTAGTGATAAATAGAGAAAGTTGAAGGGAAAACACTTTCTGAAATTGCTTATGCGAGGTATTGAGTTTCACGCCTCTTCAATATCCATAAATATTCCTTTCGTAATATCGTCAGCACTTCAACGCATTGTTTTAAGGAGACCTCTGTCCTGCAAAAACATTCTTGCATGTTAAAGCAATCTTTATTCCAATGACACTGAAACTAATTTCAAGGATGTAATGCGTATTTCATTATTTTCCTTTGATTTTTCGGCATATGATCACTTCTTGTACTTTTAAGTTATGGAGCTAGATTTAAACATTTTAACATTTTATTTGTTAACTGTCTTTCAACAACAAGATTTAACAATAGGAAAAGAACATTAGTTGTACCTTGACGCAAACAACTTAGGCGATCTATTGGAGTTTCTATGGAAGCCCAATTATGACACAGAGAGTTTATCTGACGGCCGCCATTTAATTATCTAGCGGTCGGAACTGAACTATCTGAGTTAGTGTAAGGTTAATTAAGATAATTCTTTTCTTTCGGTGGCATGATTGGACATCCGTAGTTCCACATTTACTGAATTTAAAATATTTTTTCTGTAAATGAGATTGGCTACACCTAATGTCTTGGATCTTGTAGGGATTTGTCAAGACCGTGAGTCAAGGTATAAACAGTTGAACATCTCCAGCATACTCATCTCTGCTTGGTCCGACCGTAAACCTAAGGCACAGCTAAGAAAAGCAATATATAGTCCCAGGAATAATAACCTGCCTCTGATGTTATATATAATTTAAGACTATTACAGCGTTAGAGTCTTGACAAATGTCCGGGAATAATAAGCGCACAGGCAAACCGATGTGAATTGATTATGTACTATACTGATGTAGATTTGGTTTGAAATGGTTAAAAGGTGCCTTATAGCAGTGTTTCAACTATAGCTAAGACCCTTTATAGTTTAAAACCAATTAGTTGATTCGAAACAATACCAATCAAATGTAACTCACTGCGGGGTCTTTCCATTGGTCGGATACATCATTAGCCCGAAAATACAGTCTACTTTATAGGTTTCTGTTTAAAGGTAGGTTTAAGAAAGGGTTAAATTTGGTTATGGTAAGATTTAGGGTTAAGGCAAGGTTAGGATGAGAGATATTGTTAGGGTATGGGTTAGGTTTAAATCAATGAGATGTCGGACCAACAGGCTGTCGGACTGTCGGATCCTGCTCTCTGACTGCTGGCATGCTTTGCTACCACCAGACTAAACTGTCTTCAGTCTCCTAATAGGTGTCTATATATTTTAGACGAATAAATTGATTGAACTGAAAAGTCCGCCCTCTCCCTCCTTTGGCAAATAATGTTTTCATCTATTGAAAAACTTTTCGGGAGAGGCCCACAGGACCCCCGCGCACATCCTTCCCCTCCACGGCCCCTCCCCGTTCTCATGTTGATGGATCCGTCATTGCTGAACCTCATAAGTATCTCCTTTGTCTCGTTCCAGGAATCCACTAGCCCTAGACTTGCTCATTTAGTTGACTTGCTAAGTCTCTGTAGTAATGTGCACCAGACAGACAGACTAACTGCACTAACTGTTTCAAATGATGCCGACGTTACAAGTGTGTTTGAAATAACCAAAGGTTTAGATTTATTAAGAGTTTTATCATCTACTCAGATACAATGACTGAACCGAGACGTAAATGACGTGCACTGAAACTTGGCAAACTCCTGTGTCCGTTGATGTTGTTGGTGAACATTAACCTCCGCCGACCTCGGGCCAACTGGCAATCATATTCCGTCTCCTGGGTTGCATCGTTGTGTAAAGATGAAACATGGCACATCGATAAGTACTGTAAGGATGGATCAATAAGAGGGGACAACTTAGTAAGGAACGAATGAATCATTTTTACGATGGAGTACAGCGGATAGCGTTCAGCCAACCCAGTGTCAGCCGAGTTCTAGTCTAACCTGGATTCGACACGCGATGAAATTAAGTCCAAAAAATATTTAATTTCATATTACTTTGATCTGTGCCTCCATTCAACAGACTAGAGCTAGACTGACTCAGGGTTCTGTAAAAATTGCACAGTCATGGGGCAGGACTAGTTTCATTATATTTTTCAATTTAAATCTTGAAATTTAAATTTAAATTTAAAGCACGCTGTTAGATTCGACCTACTGATGTTTTCGTGGATATAGACATAGGGATGTTTCTGGCTGTTTTATAATCATCAGTATCTGTACATTTGATCATTAACCTTATCTGTGACAGCTGTATGATGTTTCATGTTTTATGTATTGTACTTTCTAGGTCGCTACATGTTTTTGTCACTATCAGCATATGAACTATTTGACAGACAATGCATTGTGGTATTGCGTTACGGTCGTGTTATTTATGTGCATACCTGTTACGAGAATGAACCGGCTGGGAATATTTGAAATACGACATCAGTGGAAGTATCACTTCTCTCATAAGTAAGCAAGTGTTACGCTCCTCTATGTAATACTTTACTAATTGATTCGTCATGATCATATGTCTTCATACGAACACTTATCTAGGAGACACCATGCTGTTAAATGCATGCAGCTGGTAACAGATATGCAAATAACCAATGGTAATTGACGTCTTTTACATACCGTTAGGTTGTACTGCTTATAACATTCAGGTTTTTTGGAATGAGAAAACATTTTCCCTAACAACTGTTGTTGAAAAATTAGCGCATTATCCGGAATGAAAAAAAAACATGTAAAATATTATATTATGTTAAAAGTCGTATAGTTTTTCAAATATCTTGAAAAGTTTTAAGCTTGCAAGAGCTTAAATGGCGAATGTTTATGGGTTACAAATGGTTATGACTGTTATATGTGAATTTGCCCGAGACTGGTTTTCACGGTCTCTATAGAAACGCAATAAGTTGGATGATAGATATACGAGTGGTTTGCTAATAGTTTCAGGCGACATGTTCGCAGATAAGTGTGAAAATCATGTTATCTGTAACCCTGGAACCTTTTGATGTGCTCTCGCTGATCTGAATATAACATGTTACGTGTATTAGTTGCTTTCAAACATATTTGTCAAGGAAGAAATGTTGTTCATGTGTCAACAAAACATCTTTCGGTTCCTGGAAAACTCGCAGAATAAATTAACGTTAAAAGCAATATTCCTCCCTTCAACAGAATACACATTTGTCAAAGTCTTCATTTAAACGAAAACATCCACTCCAAAAAACCTGAACTCCCTGTTGTTGATGTTCAGCTTAAGCTTTCTGAAGTTAACAGCACTGCAGCGTGGGAATCTTGTTTGGCCTTTTTCAGTATTTCTAGCATTGTTCGTTTACGAGTGTCGTTTGCGCCATTGCGGTGACAGTACAACACATTGAACACATTTCGAGTTTTATGTTTTCTGAAACCGGATGCGGCTTCAATGAAGTGTAAATTACTTGAAAGAAGTGAAAGAGGAGTAATTTCTTCCTGAAAGCTGCAAATGCAAAGCTCAGAAGAAGAGCCAACGCGTTGCTTAACTTTCACCTAAGATTCAAGGGAAGAGGTTATGGTGACATACTATAAGTTATACATCAAGGACTGTTATATTGTCTCATCTGTTGAACAATAAAATAGTTCGGGTCTGTATCAAGGAGAATCAATAGTTCATTGTCTGAGTATCTGATTATTGTAACAAATATAAAATTGTTGAAGACCACTTACTTATGCATACATGCATAATTCGTTGTACATAAAAGATTTCTTACGTAACTGTGCACTAGCATACCTCAACGTCGTAAATTAATACCTCATCTGTTTTACAATTTTTATATTTGCTATAGTAATATAAATTCTTTCTCAGAACTTATATAATGGGCATTTTTCATAATCTAAAAACGTCAACTTCAGTTCATTCGTCATCAGTTCATTCGTCACTAGGGTGTTCTGTATCATACATGCAGGTCACCCAAAGTCATTTCATACAGAATGTCTACAAATATGCTGACGTCCAAAAGAAAATACTATAACTCATTTTCAATCCTGTATACGTGTCCTTGTGTATGTCAAACTTGTATATGTGCCCTTCTGTATGCCAACCCTGTGGATATGTGTCATTGAGTGTGCAAACTCTGTATATATGCCCTTGTGTATGTCAACCCTGTATATTTGCCCTTCTGTATGTCAACCCTGTATATGTGTCCTTGTGTATGTCAACCCTGTATATGTGTCCTTGTTTATGTCAACCCTGTGTGTGTGTCCTTGTTTATGTCAACCCTGTATACGTGTCCTTGTTTATGTCAACCCTATATATGTGTCCTTGTTTATGTCAACCCTGTATGTGTGTCCTTGTGTATGTCAACCCTGTATATTATGTGCCCTTCTGTATGCCAGCCCTGTATATGTGTGTCAACCCTGTATATGTGTCCTTCTGTATGTTAACCCTGTATATGTGTCTTTGTGTATGTTGAACCTGTATATATGACCTTCTGTATATCAATGCTGTACATATGTCCTTCTGTATGTCAACCCTGTATATATGTCCTTGTTTATGTCAACCCTGTATACGTGACCTTTTATACATGTCCTTATTTATGTCAAGCTTGTATATGTGCCTTTGTTTATGCCAACCCTGTATTTGTCTCCTTGTGTATGTAAACTCTGTATATATGTCTTGTGTATGGCAACCATGTATATATGTCATTGTGTATGTCAACCTTGTATATGTGTCCTTCTGTATGTCAACCCTGTTTAAGTGTCCTTGTTTATGTCAACCCTGTATGTGTCCTTGTACGTCAACCCTGTATGTGCGTCCTTGCTTCTCGGAAAAGTCCCCTCTGTCAGGCATAGTATTCAGTTGACATCATACCGGAAGAACACCATCTTTAACGTCTCTGTTTTCTTCTCACCACACCCACATCGCTTTCTATCGCATACATTTTTGTAATTGTTTGCAAGCGTCACGAAGAATTATTGTAATTCCGAATTCTTATTACATTATGACCCATTATGATGACACCAATATCAACATATATAGTAATCCCCATTTGTATTAAATCACTTACGTTGTATTGTTTGTACACCCTAAGTGGGATATAAATCTTTCTCTCGCCTACACCTATTCTCATCATGGAGACCATGATCGATAATTCTTTAAATATCAGCAGACAAAAAAAGTTAATCTGCAGAAAAAAGCACATAGTGTGGCGTATCACATCTGTAGACAAGGGAACTTTTATTTTATTCAGTACAGAAGATGCTACTATGCTCAGAAAAGACATGTCAGAAGAGGGGGATGTAATGAGAAAGTAATGCAACGTTGGAACCACAATTTTAAAGGATTTCAGAAACAGACTTGAGACATTGCTTCGTCTACAGACCAATTCCACTCCATATTCAAGGATCAGAACTTAAAGCTGTCGTTTGTACACACAAACTTCTGACATCGCAAGCTATTTCATCTTTTGTTATCATTCATGAACTACATTTCTCTGGACAGCATATTGACAACAAATGAATACGAAATTTGTCAAGAGTCATGAAAGTTCTGGATGACGCACCATAATGTTCGAAATATTTCTGTATTTGAAAATCAGTGGATTACATCGCTTTCAATAATATACATGTGTAGTATTATTCGATTTTGTTTTTTAGATTCCAGAATAAGAATAATATACATGTATATAAATATCCAAATTCAAAATGTCCCCTGCATTTGAAACCACATGCAATGGCATAAACTCTTAGCAATATCATAGAGACACACTGAACGCGTACCGGCCAACAAGATCCTTGAGTTCCATCAATGGGTAACAGTGAGTAAGATCACTATAAGAGATAGAGCTTTCTCACACTGCCGTTGGTGGGAACCCCG
>JAUELE010229100.1:0-12214 GCA_031471655.1 Diodora aspera | reverse complement strand
CCCCCCCCCCCCCCCCCCCACTTCCTCCCAGCATTTGAACACTGGCAATGTG
This sequence comes from Diodora aspera, assembly GCA_031471655.1. NCBI lineage: Eukaryota > Metazoa > Mollusca > Gastropoda > Lepetellida > Fissurellidae > Diodora > Diodora aspera. Next base: position 12,162 of record JAUELE010229100.1, on the reverse strand, counting down.
GGTTTCCCTCCTCCACTCAAGTGACGAAAGTGGGCGTATGAATGAAAGATTGCACTACATATCCGTCCAACTAACCAACCAACCATTAAATTTGAACAGGTGATAAATAAATTTTATGACTGTGCAAAAGTTTTTAAAATATCTAACATTTACTTAGTAAATGTCATTTTCGCCATTAACGTTGTCAATCATGTTCGAGCAGCTATATCGGGACAAGTTTCTTTATTAACTGATTATTTATGAGGGAATAAAAACTTGTCACTTCAGTGACATTTTGCTTAATAGTAAGTTTAATAGGCCAGTGATTGGAAAGCAATGATGGTTTTATTACTAGTTCGTGTTTCAGTACAAGGTCCACTGTTCTGTTGATTCTGTTTCAAATTATGATCAGATAATGATGCGGATGTAAAATTTCAATATCACATTACTAATTTTGTGTCAGGGCTGCTAAGACAATTACTTTTCTTCTAAATATCAATGAATTCTTATGTGGCGACATGGCATCACCTGAAAAAAATAAGGGACAAGTAACTTAGTGCTTTTTGTAAAATGGAAATCTGTTGCTTTCACTTTTCTTTCTGTCAGCCCCAGTTGGCCATTTAAACAATACATTTTCTACTAAATATCAATACTTGGAGCTTTTGGGTAGCAGCTTGGTGTCAAATAGAATGGGGTCAGTAACTTTGTCATACAAAGCAGCTTAAATTGATTCTCTATCAGGAGTGCTGTTAACCTTCTAGCGCCTAGTGGCTGCTTGGATTACACCAGGGTAATAATGCCGAGCGCTTTGAGCAAGCAATACAAGCCTGGATTTAGCGCTACACAAGACTTTTAACTTTCTTATTATTAAGTAAATTAGCGTTATTTAATCAGATATGAAAGAGGTATCTTGCTGAAACATTCATAAATTTACTTCTACCGTTCATTTGTTAAGCTTGTCATTGAAACTGCGGGCCGGCTAGGGAAGATGTGTTGGTGGTATTGCTACAACGTTATGACACGTGCTGACACGAAGTACCATTCAATCATTACTTCCTTCCTATCTGTCGAAATAAGTCTCGTTTCCCTTTAGAGGAATGGACGTTTGGGAAACTCCACTTATCATGCATAGGTTTATAGTTCAACAGCGAAGAAGAGTCAGCTTGTCGCGACACAAACAGACTGACGGGGTAACAGTTTCTTCAGAAATGGCGATGACTGAGCAGTTTATATCGCCGATTGTTTGTACCTGTGATTGGTGCCTTGTAACGATAGCGGGTTTGAATCCCGGATGGACTACAACCCAACTAGTGACTGAATAGCATCTGTTCAATACATTGTAATCTCACAACAACTACATGTAAAACAAAATAGGAGTAAAAAGACAGGACAATTCGGACTTGTTAGCATAAAAGAATGAGGCGGTATGCCATCCGACTTTTCTCCGAAAAGGTAGTTGTTTCCCAGGACAATGTGGGTTACGTTTAGCTAACCAAATTACTGCCGAAATAGTCCTAAATTTTGAAATCTTTTTCACGAGTATTAGTCTTTGTTCCTTTAAATCAGTTGATGTTATTTATCAATCAATCAATCAATCAATCGTGTTCTTGTCCTGATCAGTACAAAACATCTTTTTTCCATCCATTTGTTTTATTACGACAGTCATGAATGCTTGTAATTGTGGTTCAAATTGCTTCTATTTTGCAGGAAAACTGTCTTTCGTAAGAACCGGTATTGACGTAACGGAAAGTGTGACAGTTGGCACATATCTCACAGAGTATAGAAATGCCACTATGCAGATTAAGGAAGATGGTTACTACTTCATTTATAGCCGTCTACTCTTCACCGGATCTAATTACAATCATCGTGTCAACTACAAAAAGCTGACGGACAAAGATTCAAGTCCATTCCTGGAGGAGAAGCAGGACTCGTACAAGTCAGATCGCGTTGTGTCATTGCTTCATGGAATGAAGCGTTTGGATGCCAATTCTACACTCTCTCTTGGTGTTGATGGGACACTCATACAGAAAGATGGCAGAGAAAACTATTTCGGTCTCTACAAGATTGGGAAAATTTAAGAAAATTACTTTGTGCATGAAGACAACAACGTATGTACTCCTTCTATAAGACAAATCTCCATTAAAGAGACCCGGCAAATGGCAAACGAACTGTGGATTGTAAAGTAGCTCATTCCATTTGACAATTCAGTTTTACTGACCATGCAGTATTATGGGGTTGCTGCAGTTTTCGTCAGTTTTCGTCACCCTTGAACTACAAATATAATTAAATATTCATTTGTAATGTTAAGTGTAAATATGTAAATATATCGTTTGGATTACAGTGTACATCCTCATAATTTAAAATAAAGAAAAATATATAGTAACTGATGTGCACAAGAAACAATACCAACCTCTGAAATACGACCGAAGCAAAACAAACGTATGTTGCTAATGTAAGAGATATGTTTTCAAGAGAGCGTTGTTCAGAGCCAAATGACAATCAACGACAGCAGAAACGTATGGTGAAAAGTGACACAAAGAGACATGGAGTTTCCTTTGCACGTCAGTCTGTAATTGGGGAAGGGGACATTATCGCTATGTGTTGGGATAAATTGCAAAGCAAACATATTCATTGTACAGGTACTGTACGTCACACAGTCGTATACGTTTAGACACCAGTGTATATTTGAGATGGAAAAACCGTACCCCGCAAATCATATACGGTTCTTTGTCAATGTATGGCTCGTGAAAATGTGTTAGAAGAGGTCTCAGAGTTAACTCGTATACCGCTAGATATCATTTTCAATTGTTAAATTTAACGCTAAAATGTTCGAATAACCAATGTATATAACTATATTGAATATAATGTAAAACGGCGATTCAATAAATGAAACTAAAATAAGTTTTGTTGTTGTGGATATATACTAGGCGGCGAAAGAAACTGTGCATATAATTTCAAAATCATGAAGATTTCGTTTGTATGGAAGTTAGGATCACACACAGGAGTAGGCAAGACATAATGAACACGTTTTCAACATGACTACCTGTCTGATGATCACGTGCACCGCGTGCAAGACGGGCAGCCAAATGCACGTGCATGATGTGCAAAGTTCCACTTTGCCAATTCGTGATCTTTTTAGTGATACTGAAAGCTTAACTCGGTGCAAATTGAAAAGTTTAATCACTATTTCCCATCACGCCACGCTTATTTAACGCCCAACGTAACCAGACAATTGGAATGCTTGAAGCAGGATGAACTGAAAAGGAAGTTTCGAGGCACTTTAACTGTTAACGAAACACAATTTCTCTTCTTTCACAACGCTATCGACAACGACAAGACGTTGGTGACCTCCACGTTCAGGACGTCAAAGAGTTACCACCATTACTCACCCCATTCACGTCGACCTGCCATACGTCCGATTCCCACACCAAGGCATCGACAAAATCATCTCCGGTGGTGCAACCAGCATATCCGTCGGTCCCTTGCACTGGTGGAGGAACGTTATGTTCACGGATGAGTCCCCGTTTACTCTAGATCTGTCACCCTCAGATGGCAACCAACGCGTGTACGGTTGCCGTAAAGAACGTTACACTGATGCATTGTTGTTGAGAGGAATCGCTTTGGTGGTAGGTTTGTAATGGTTTGGGGAGGGATTACCGCACAGCACAGAACATCTTTGGTCATTGCTAATGGGAATTTGAATGCTGCCGGGCATCACGACAACATCTTACAGCCTGTTGTTCTGCCATTCCTTCAACGTTATATGTCAGGCATTAGCTTCCAGCAATATAATGTTCGCCTGCACACAGCTCGAATCAAACAACAGTTCCTGCAACAGAATAACGCTGACGTCTTGCCATGGCCAGCGTGTTCACCAGACCTATCCCCGGTAGAATACTTGTGGGACGAGATGGAACGTCGACTGCGACGTCCTCCTAATCAACCACATAACGTCCGTGACCTTGAAGCAGCGCTTCTCAGAATATGGAATGCTATTTCCCAGGCGATCATCGTCAGCCTGTATCATGCAAGAGAGGCAGGATGATGGCTGTGATTAATACTCAAGGTGGACACAAAACGCAACTGATGCTGTGAATTTCATGTGTATCCACCGGCATATTATGCGGGGGGGGGGGGGGATATAGTCGTTGGCATGTTCGTCAGTCCGCCCGTCCGTCCGTTCACTGTTCTTGTCCGGGTCATTACTTTGAAACTTTGCTACTGTTTACCGAAATTCGTACACACATCAGATACCGTGTCTAGTTGTGCCTTGAGGGAGTTACATGTCTCCCACTGCCCAAAAGTGGGCGTGGCTGGGGGTAAAGTGAGGAAAATGGCCTAAGTTATGTGTGAATCTTGTCCGGGTCATTTCTTGGAAACTATTTGGTACTTTTACAACAAAATTAATACACACATCATGTACCGTGCCTTGGTTGTGCCTTTTGGGGGTAACAATTAAGTCTCGCAGTACTCAAACGTGGTCGTGGCTGGGGGTGAAGTGAGAAAAATGGCATATACTATGTCAGGATGATGTCTTGGCCATTCCTTGGAATCTATTTGGTACTTTTGCACCAAACCTGGTACACACATCAGGTACCTTACCAAGTTGTGCCTTTTTGGGGATACAAGTATCGCACTATTAAAAAGTCGGCGTGGCTGGAGGGGGAGTGAGGAAAATGGCATATGATGTGCACATAGTAGCAATATTAATGCTGCTTGTTTACATGTTAATGACTTTATGTGTTCTATGAAAGTGCTGCTACTTATTAGGGGGCGGGGGATATGTCATTTTCTGATGACTCTTGTTGACTCATGTGACTTTACCGCAACGTGTCAGATTCAAGCGTGTGACAATGAAATGGCAACAGTGAATTTATCACATTAAAAGAGTTCTTTTCATATCCAAACTTATGTTTCTCAATGCACAGTTTCTTTTGCCGTCCAGTATAGTATGATCAGACAAGAGTTCGGGGTTCTATGAACCTCTGCTTTTTGTACAGTGGTGGGTACAAGCACGTAAAGAAAGAATGGAAACAGAAGTGCGAAACTTCCGGTGGGATGGGGGACCTCAGCCAGGAGCTCTTCAACACAAGAATACCTTTCCAAACATAGGAAGGGAGAGACGTTTGGAGATATTAATATTCGTCTTAAAGGCATCCAATAGTTGTATTGTGTTCGTTCAGAACACTGTTGATACAGTTAGAACCATTGGCGACCAATACCATGCATTGTGCCATTATGCTCCCTGTTGGTTCTGGATTCGGTCGCTGGCATTATGCTCCCTGTTGGTTCTGGATTCGGTCGCTGGCATTATGCTCCCTGTTTATTCCAGACTCAGTTGCTGGCATTATGCTCCCTCTTGATATCGGACTCTGTCGCTGAAATTATGCTTCCTGTTGATTCCGGGCTCGGTCGCTGACATTATGCTCCCTGTTGATTCCGGACTCAGTAGCTGGCATTATGCTCCCTGTTGCTTCCAGACTCAGTTGCTGGCATTATGCTCTCTGTTGGTTCAGGGCTCGGTCGCTGACATTATGCTCCCTGTTGATTCCGGGCTCAGTCGCTGGTATAATGCTCCCTGTTGATTCCGGACTCAGTAGCTGGCATTATGCTCCCTATTGATTCCAGACTCAGTAGCTGGCATTATGCTCCCTGTTGATTCCGGACTCAGTCGCTGACATTATGCTCCCTGTTGATTCCGGACTCAGTCGCTGATATTATGCTCCCTGTTGATTCTGGACTCAGTCGCTGTCTTTAAGGTCCCTGTTGATCCCGGACTCAGTCGCTGGCATTATGCTTCCTGTTGATTCCGGAGTCAATCGCTGGCACTATGCTCGATGTTGGTTCTTGACTCAGTCACTGGCATTGCGCTCCCTGTTGATTCACTCTCTTGCTCGCCGTCGAAAGTCAAGATTTGTGTAAAGGGGGTACAAGACAGATCATTTCGCAGCTTGAAGGGGATTAAGTTTTCTGTTGACACATGTACACTGTTAGAAATAAATGGCATTCATATTTCAGACATGTATTCCCATGTACATTCATTATTCACGCTTCAGTTATGTGTTCAAATATACATTCACAGTTCATACTTTTGTCTTGTAGGCGAATACATATTCTTATTTGACGCTAATATTAATTGGAATGTGCATAGACCCTTAGGCAGCGTTTGCAGTTTTGTCACAAAACAGTCAGTATTGACGATATGCTATCTACATTAGTCTACATATGACTGTATGTAGAGTGTAACACAAGGAGAAGACGTCAGCAGCAGTACATGTACAGATTGACAACAGATGAACTTGAAGGTAACCCATTTAAGCAGTGTGTCCAGAATAATATTTTGGTTTTAGCTTGCTTAACACAAGGTCTGGCTGCATTTCTAAAACCAGATTAGTTCTAATTACACTTGAGCAGGTGCGTGGTGTGGTTAGGGGTCTCCTCACTGTACAGGCACCTTTTGTTTGAAACTAGTGACGCGGTGAGGCATGACAGACAACAAAACAATGCGCAGCTAAAGGGGTCGTATAGACACCAGTAGGAGAAAATTATGTGGTTATATCTGGTTATGGTATCTTTACGCGGAAGGACAAGTTGATAGCGCGGGTGAATCATGGCGGATACAACCCATGCATTCTGTTACCTTGCGTGTTAATTTTAGTGACGAACTTTAATCTCTAACCGCAACCACAGTAATGACCACAATAGCACTCGTAAGCCGACAGTCAGACAGGCAGTTTATTAAAGTATCCGCAGATGTACAACCACACTGACATAAACATAGATCTTCAGTTAATGTACACAAGCCATTCACATAGAATTGTGAGACTATGTACACAATATATCTATTTATTTATTTTCGTACAAAGTACGACAACCAGCACATGTCCGTAACAACCACAACCGCAGCCGCTACTGCAACCACGAGCACACTCAAAGTCAAAGGCAAAGTCAAAGATGCATGTGTTTATTGTATTTAAGGCCTCCGGTCCACATACAGAGAGTTACAGAGTAAATACAGTGTGGTTAATGAATTCTTTGTAACAACTCATTTCCATGTACAATTATATACAATGGCAGGTTTAATATTAATGACTCATCACCTGAAGAAATAATAGATGCAAATGCTGGTATGGGTAGTTTAGACAGAAATCGTTCAGGAATATATTTACATCTCAATTCAGTATTAAATTGACACACAAATGTAAAATGGATTTAATTTTCTATAGCTATCTTGTGTAACGAACACTTGCTCTGAGATTTCTCTATTGACATTTTTCTCCCTACATTTATCATCAAGTCTAACAATTCTAACTGTCTTAATGATCTACAAGTCAATATTGATAAAAACCTTTCTGGATGAAGTAAACTTTTAAATGTTCCATACACATTGTATCGTGAACTAGTATCTAAGTTGGAATGTCCATTCTGAAGGAACATATTTACAGCCTGGTCTCTAAATTCTTGCAAAAAAAAAAATCTACATTACCTACAGTTTGGTTCAACAAAAAAAGATATCTTATCCGTGACACCCATGTCGGTTTACCGATATAATCCAGATGGAGCAACATGTTATAAGCTGGTATGCTCGTGCATACCCAAAATTTAAGCTAATATTTCAAGCATCTAATCTCCTTATTAATATACAATGGGTATCTCCCACACTCCCCGTAAACCCTACTGTTTGGCGATGATTTTCCAACACAAAGATATTGTTCGCATGCCCCTTCTGAATATTTACAAATAAATTCCATTTTTTCATGAAAATATTTAGTTGCCTTTGAAGGCCAATTACAGAGTCTGACATTAAAATGACATCGTCAGCAAAAAGAAGCATACGGATTTTCATTAAGTCTGGGTACTTCTGGACGCAATGTTTACCAGTTTAAGCAATGTCATAATACAATTCACTGATAAAAAAATTAAAATAAAATAGGATTTAAAATACAACTTTGACGTAAACCGATTGGACAGTCGAAAAAATCAGTCACACCATTTCCACTCTGAACACATGATTTGACCTTCAAATAAATTGCTTTTAGTATAGGATACATTTCACCTTGTAAACCAGAGTTACGTAAGCAAGACCATAATTGTACACGATCTACAGAGTCAAATGCTTTCTTGAAATCAACAAACACCATGGCACATACTGCTTATGTTTACGACGTGAGAGACATTTCTGAATAATGTAACGTAAATATGTGATCAGAAGTAAAGTAATTCTTTCCAAAGCCAGCTTGCGATTCCGGTATCCCTCATATTACCCCATTATTATAATTATTATTATTATTCAAAATTTCTGTGAACACTTTAGCCAGGACACTTATGAGTGAAATGCCTCTGTAGTTATCTGGGCTATCTCCTTTCTTGTGCTTTGGAATTACATGTATTTCTGAACAAGACCAGGTACGAGGAAATATGCTGCTATCAAACAGTCAAACAGTTAATTAAAAAACTTGACAAGGAAAGGCATGACATCAGTTTGACACCATTTAATCATTTCAATTACGACATGATCAGGACCAGGTGACTTCCCAGTTTTAGGTTTTTTTATTATTGCACTTGCAATTTCACATTCAGTTATAGGTGAGTCTAGTACAAGTTCATCAACCTCGTTGTAACCTTCTGTTGAAATATCGTTCACATCTATGTCAGCAGGAGTATGAAAGACTGTATCATTTGAGAAAACATTTTAAAATGATTAAGCCACTGTGTTTTTTAAATAGAATCGTTTAACTTTGAACGATGATTGAGCATCTTTACTTGTTTCCAAAAATTTGCTGGACAGTGAAGACTATTATTTAATTTCTCTACTCTGGATTTACATATTTCAGATTTATATTTTCTGCAACAAGCCCTACATACATTTCTCATTTTGCAATAAGAAGTTTATTCAATTCAGTACGTTGAGATCGAAATTTCCACAATGCCCTACGTGCATCTCTTTTAGCTGCCCTACACTCACTGTTTAACATTAATTTATTATTTGAATGATGTCCAAAGTCTAATTTTCTTCTTCGTGCAGTTTGCAGATTCTAAAATAGTCCATACCAATTTATCAATTGCGTCGTCTACATTATTATTAACCTCATTAAGAATGTGGGCTTTCATTAAGACAGCTGATCATGTAGTGTACTAACGAAAATTGCAGATAATTTTTCGTTCCGAATATTGATTTGGGTTTTTACGTGGTTTTCGGCAATCTTTCAGCCACATCACCACGGTTTCACCAATATCACGTCGATGTCGGGGCCCCTGAAAGAGAGGTGCCCGGGCGGGACTCGAACCACAACCGCCAAGGCTGGCAGATTGCTGGGCCGCCGCGCTAACCAGTGCGCCATCCCGCGCCCAACCCCATTAAGGAGACATGTATTCTAATATTGATGCACTCTCGCGCTAACTACAGATTTAAAGCAACATGGATAAACAATCGATGTTTTATTTGAACAACCATAAAACTGTGTACTGATTAAATGCGTGGACTATAATAATGGCGGGACCATACAACTAATTTAAAATATTTGAAGTACCATCCCCTGGGCTGGTTTTAGGGTTAAGCTTTCTAGGGACACAGTCGCACCTTTTTTTATGTCCATGTTATTAAAATTTTCCGTTGTTATTAAAACTTGACCTTTCTTAGACTTAACACCAGCCCTGAGGTAACTGTCCGTCGAGGTTTCATCCCCGAAGTTAATGGTCACGAGGTACTGTCCCGTCTTGTCGTTTCCTCGGATAAAGGATAATATGTTCTTATTTACCACAATATATTTCACATCTGGGTTCTGGAATGACGGAGACTCCCGAAGCAAGGCAAGCCCTCGGTAAATTTCCAGCGACGATTTTCCCGTTTGCGTTTTCTGAACCTTGAAATCAAATTATAACCTGGTGTAATTATTGATAAACAATCACATTATTTCACCTATTTTAGCAGTTTTGCTTAACGGGATGTCCAATTGAAACATCAATTATACGTCACTCCACCAAGCAACCATGAAATACACGTGGACCCTAAGGTGAACAATATTCCCTTACCAATCAAATCGTGTCTTACAAACGTATGGACAAGCCAAAAGTTTAAAAACTAAGAAAAATATTTAGTTCCCACGAATTTAACAAAATTTCTCATGTATTCCACATAAACTACCTTTAAACTGATGTTTGCAAATTGAATCTACCAATGTTCGTAATTGTATATATTAACGGAAATACGCTGTCGACTATTGGAAGTAGTTCGACCAGATTTCCTCATTCGCGAGGGTTTGCACTGTTTTCGTTTAGATAGCTGGCATTCCAGTCGCCACGAAAGCTTGATGGAGTGACGTAACTGTTGTTTCAAGTGTCCGTGTATTTGACGGTTACGGAAATGCATGAATGTGTTTCAATTGCATGCTATGTTGTGCCTCTGCAATCGTGGCTACTCGTGTCTTTCCGTGACCAGGCAGAGGACTCGTATGCCTCTCGAGACCCGACATGCGAGAAATGTACGCATGGCGGAGGAATGACAATCGAAATGGGTTGTGTACGATTTCATATAGGCCTTTACGGATTAAGCCGAGTGTTACCAAGCGAATTCGTGGCGCGCGTTTAGAGGTGATACGACCAAAAAGTTCCTTTGAAAGTTTTTTTTATCAATTTGTTTGAATGGTGATTTATAACACAAATGTGCTCATCTGTTAAGTCTGAAATTGTATGGTTGTTTTTGGGCATAACATTCATTAAATAACATCGCTTTCCCAGAATATCGTCACGCGAAGGCGCAAAGCGACAAAAATTCAGAGTTATCTTTCCCTACAGTAGTTTTTAAACCAGTTTCTTCTTGTACTCGCTTTGCAATGGACTGAGGTGGGTCTCATCAAAAATGGCGACGATAGGCATACGAGTCCTCTGGCCGGTCACGAAAAGAGACAAGTAGCTACGATTGGCAATCGGACCACGCTTGGCCATATTTCTTCTTGCTTGCGCAAGATAAGGCCAAAATCATCCAATTTGGTTTCCGAAAGTTTACAAACATTTTCAAGATCCTTTCGGAAATGGCAAATGCAATCTTTTGATACCCTCGGGTGAAAAAAAAAGAAATTATAATAACTTACAGACGTGTAAGAGTGACAAACAAGTTGATGTCTGTGTATCAATCGTGATCTGTTCATATTTCAATGTAAAATATATTTTTATAGTTAACACTGCTATGTTTTGGAAAAGAACGACCTTCAATTTGACTATGTAGCCAACTTGATCAATTTTTTATCTGTAATAATAACAATAATTCTGCTCCAAACATATCTATTCATTATCAACAACAGTTTTAATAGTGTTTTGGGTTTTTTGCTGTCTCTATGTATGTTTGTATTTTGTTTTTGTTATAATTTTTTGTTTATTTTGGGGGGATTTTTTGTTGTTTTTAATTTGTTTGGTGGAAATTTTTTTTTTAAATTGCAGACAAGGTAATGAAATGTATCCAATTTTTTGGAATAAAAAAAATATTTAAAAAATAAATTGTTTGTCAGCAATTATCTAAGAAAAACATTTATCGAGCCGCGAAATACAAAGAACACTTTGTAAGTGCAAGCTATCTTATGTATCTAATTAAAAATCGTCAAATTTGTATTAAACATTTCTCAGGACTCGCTGCACCGAGTCTAACAGTCTGTGTACGTTCGCTTCAGTTCTTGCGACAGTATCAAACTGAAGAGTATGGTTAATCCTGTATAAACCAAAATTAATACATTGACTGAAAACCGCGGTGAGTTTATGAGCGGTATGAAAATCAGATTATCATTGCATGCCTACTTGTTGCCAGGTTAAAATCGGTCAGAAATGTCAAAAAACACCAATTTTAGAAACTCTGAACAATTTGAATAAAACTTACAGCAATCTTGGTCATTTTGTAGACTCTACAGAACAGGCGTTGAGAGAAATTCTGCCGAGGTTTTGGAAATTCTCCGGATTTAAAGCTTGGCTTGGCCAATAAAAACTTCAGAATTTAATCACGTGATATTTCTGTAAAACAGCTGTTATGATGCAATCGGACTCATCCGGTTGCACAGACGGGAATGTAGTGAATCGGAACGGCGCAGGAATATGTTGATTATTTGTTTCAGTCACACACATGTACAGACACAGACATGCACACACAGTGGCGGATCCGGGGGGGGGGGGGGGTCCGGACCCCCCGTTTGATAAACA
>JAUELE010229078.1:0-12214 GCA_031471655.1 Diodora aspera | reverse complement strand
TAAATAAATAAATAAATAAATAAATAAATAAGTAAATAAATAAATAAATAAATAAATAAATAAATAAATAAATAAATTCAAATGTAAAAGAGTAATAAAAATATAAATAGACAAATTACATAAGCGAATAAAAAAATATATAAATATGACGAGTAAGCATGTGTGTGGTGATATGTAATAAAACTGTGGTATTACCAGAGACAATACAAGAACTACACGTTTTCCTTCAACATCAATCAACGTGACCGAGACCTTGTTGTTGTTTACTTGTTTACACCGTCAACATCAGTGCTGGTTAATTATTGATGGTTTGTGGTGACTGGTAGGGTGACCCGGTGCGGCGAAACTTGTCGGGACCCCCTTACAAAACAGATCAATAGAACAATATTAGCTCATTGTCTATTAATAGCCTGTGCTCTATTAATACAGAAACACGTGCCGGCAGTTGGCCCGATTACGACACGCTAATCTTTAACATATGACCACTTAATACGTCATTGGGATAAGTAAATATATACCGAGTACTACAAGCTAAGGATTTCGCAAGGTCACCGTGCGTTTCTAGTCTTGTGGCTTTCTCTAGGTTTTACTCGAAGAGAACGCTGCCATCGTAATTAACATAATTTATAAAATGGGATAACTTATTCACAACCAGTGGAAACCTCCGGGGTAGCCCGCCACTGGACCGTAGCCAACCATCGCGTCACGCCTTATCGTAAACATTTGTGACGTCACATGGAACTCCTAATATGGACGACTAGACTGGCTATCACGTGTCCCCGGATGAGATCACTGTTCTATTTTTAGCCAATGACTCAGAATGAATCACCCGAGTATAAAGCGGTGTAGAGGTATTCCCTCCACAGAATATAACCTGACTCATACAGAGAATCTCCTCTGAACACCGTACGGAAGTATCACCCGTCAAACTAAACTCAAGACTCCTAGTCGCACTATTCTGTGGATCTACCTCGAGCACACCAAACCTTCAAACTGGCGACCAAAATGTTTACATCTCGCGAAGGGGACAACACTTTCTCCGATTCCAAATATGTGGCCGACATTCTGTCATCAATGGCGAACGGCGAACCTGCCACTCCAAGTGTATGTATTGTTTTCTTTTATGTTTGTGTTAGGATAACAGTAGTTGTTAGTTTTGGCGCAGGTAATGGTTCGAGCTTAGCGTTTGCACTCCATGGCCGAACGCAGTAACCCAGTCGAGGTATTGACCGTTTACACAGGCCCGGTATAAAGCCGGTGGCCGGTCTTGAACTTGGCATTGTCTCGAATCCATTTGGAGCTTTAACGTTCGTATCTGTAAGGAGCAGACGATAACGATGCTTTACGAATCAGCGCCATTCCCGCCGCATCTGACACCATGTTACATGGCCTCGTCATGTGCGATGGTTGCAAGAAAGCCTGTAAGTTGTATTCGCTTATTTTGAAACAAAGAACGGTTGTAGTTTGTAAATGGAAAAGACATCACAGAGGTCGTATTTCCATTTACAAACTAAGGGTCAAATCCAGACCAGAGTTTTGAATTCAAATGTCATTTCAGTTGTACTAAATGCGAAGGGAAACACACCTACTATGTATGCGAGATAAGTAATGACAGCTGTCTGCCGCCTCCTCGGCCGCGAGCTCGGCGAAAGGCGACTGCTGATTGGCTGGACCAGTTCAGGTCATGACCTGACCAGGCCTGCAAAGCCTGCTCCATAGTGCTAAGTTCCTGAACGCATGGTTAATTCCGTCGTGATGACATTTGACAGATATATAAGATAGAAGTCCCCGCCAGTTAACCAGTTGTACGCGTATTCCCACGACCTGTCAACTGGCGCGGGGACGAGATCCAAGTCGAATGTATACAAACTTGTAGCATTTCATACAGCATGTCGGATTACTATAGAATGGATTATAACTGCCACCCTTACTCGTGGGTAGGGGCAGGGCACCATCATCCACATCATCAACAACATCATCATCAACAACATCATCACCAGCATAATCCCCATCATCATCAACATAATCAGGTGACTGAAAGACAACTTTATATAGTTTACAATGAATGGACACTCATGCATCAAATGCATAGCAGAGTTGCATTGATTTTATAAACGCAATATTTTATTTGTTCTTTTTAAAACTTTTTAAGTATACAAAAGTATAATGAATTATTATTCATGCACCTGTATTTACTTTTGTTTCCTTCTTTTGCAGTATTCCCTACCCGGATATTTGAGTGGTGTAACAACAGCAACTACTCCAACTCTGACACCGACCACGCTGGCAAACATTGAAAGGACTTTTATCGAGCTTCAGTCAGTACCTGTGAGCCAGGCGGGCCAGGATCCCCTCACGCAGAGCGGCTTCGTGCCACCCATTGTAGACCCGGTCTCACAGGAACACTCTCTGGACGGATACAGTGATTCCAACTCAGACCAAGAATGGAGCAGTGGATCTAAAAGACAGTTTGCTGCTACCTCTGGATCCGATGCTGGTCCAGGCTCCCCCTCCTATGCATCAGGATCAACTCGCAAAAGGAGACGTTATGATGATAAGGTGAGAAGAATATTCTTGACAACTTTGTCCTGTATTCATGTAGTTAAATGCAAATACATCCGTTTAGAAGGCAGAAAAACCATTGGAATGAGAAAATAATGTGAGGTATAAAATCATTTTTCATCCTTTCTCTTATAAAAATATTATCACGAATCAAAAACTACATTTTAAAAAGTGATGTACTTAATACAAGCTATTTTACATACATACTTTATACTGGCATAGTTATGGTGTTTCTGGGTATAAAATGTATGTTAGTTCCTTTGTGAGGTCCTGGGGTTAGATAAAATATTTCACATATTTTATGATATCCCATGGCCGCGAGAAAAAGCTTGCTGGTCTACCAAGCTATTTAATGACCCTGTTTTAATCGAATGTCGTGCTTGATTGACCGAATCTCCCAACCATGACCAAAAGATATGTCCTTGGCTAAGGGTCATACTTCCTTCTTTAACTGCCTTAAGGCTTGCTCTGGTAGACAGCTAGCTCGGTCAGTATATACAGCTCTATAGGCACAGCTCAGGTTCATGCATTAGACGACATGTATTGTCTCCAAATAGCTTCAGGAGGTAATTACCTATATTTAACTGCAGCGTCCCAACCAGCTATTTTCGTGTGACATTGATGTATGAAGGGGGAATCAGTCAGTTATGACTCACTTGTACTTATGCAATGTCTGGCAATTACTTGAAAAGTTTAGTAAACTTGAAATATTTGTTTTCAGAATTTAACTCATGAAGAGTTGGAGAGACGACAGGTCCGTAGGGAAAGAAATAAGCTGGCTGCTGCAAAATGTCGTCAACGCCGTGTCGATCACACCAACCAGCTGGTGGATGTAAGTATCTTTACATACATGGTGAAAATCACCAGAGCGCACTCAGTGTAGCGTTCTGATTTATTGATTTAGTGTAAGGTCTATCCTGATAGACAAACACAATGCATGTAATGCTTTTTACTATGGATTAAATGAGGTTAATAGTGTACTGATTGTAAATGAATTAATGATTTAATTATAAAAATACGAGCTGCATTAAAATTAATTTTACGTGTTTCTTCTTCAGGAGACTGACAAATTAGAATCAGAGCGAAGCAGCTTGGAAAATGAGATCCAGAGCTTGCAACAACAGAAGGACCAGCTTGAGTTCATCCTCCAGGCTCATCAGCCTCTCTGCAAGGTCGACTCCGCTATAAACATGAGCAGGAAGCCTGATGCCATCAAGGTGAAGAGTGAACCTCTCCCTGCCCATACCAACTGTACTTCATATCGGTCGGATTCCAAGTTCAGTACTCCGAACAGCGCCAGACCCAACTCCCTGGCCATCAAGCAAGAGAAAAGAGAACCGGCTACATCAGTGGCTGGTGTTCCAATCAGCACACCTTCCAATGGTCTCTTCCCTTTTGAAAGTTTAGTTGATGGAAGCACGGGTCTCACCCCAGTCAGTACGTCCTGTGCTAGCCAGGCTCACAGAAGTTCCAGTGAAAGCGGTTCTGAAGCTGTGGGGTCCCCAACCCTCATTTCACTTTAACATTCTACCTGACTTTATTTTACCTCAACCTCGAGCCAGTAAGACTTTGCCTTGACTCTGCCTGGCTACCCCAGGCCAGGCGGAGTGCTGCAGACTCGAATGCATGTCCTGGTGTTCGTGTGGTCGACGTATGCATGAATCGATAGACAGGCAGACGCACAGACAGACGGAAGTGCCTCTGTTGAGATCATTCTCACTTGCCTTGCCGGATTCATATGCTTTTGTACGGATTTCTATTACATTTTATATGACTCTTACATGTGGACAATGCTTCTTATATAACGGCTCTACCTTTTATGGAAGCCATGGACCTATATTTATGTGTCATGAACAGATATATTTATTTCTAACGTGGGCCGCACGGTTCTGCACGACTGAGGAACGTATAATACAAAGACTGAGAATGAAAGACTCACTATATATTTCTGTCTGTGTGGAGACAGAATCGTGCTGGTCACGTGACATTTGGTGCTGCGCATGTTTAATACGAATATAAATTGTCTTGTCTAGGGCTTTTTATTTGTCTTTTCATCCTTTGTTTATAGTAAAATGAGACAATTAAACTATTGTCAAAAGATAAAATATCGTTGACTACTGTTGTACTGCTGTTCAAGCAGTTTATCACGCTTGGCAACTTGTTTATTTAGCGGTATGAAACACCAAGTGTCAGAGTTAGAAACAACACAGGGTATATTTTGTTCGGGTTCGCATCGCAGTTTGCTAGTCAATTTCAGCTGATAGCTAATCAATTACTCATTCTGATCAATTTGTACCAAATGCTAATCATTTCATCTAAATGTGTAAAACTGCTAATCAAACATTTTAAAACAAAAAATACCGTGCAACAGGATGACCCAAGGAGAGACATGCATAACGAAATCATTATGAAAAGTTCACAAAGAGAGATTCAGTTTAAGTTGCAACATTTGATATACTGGTCTGAACAGAAAAGAGTGGCTGTTAAGATTGTGATGATTTTAAACAGTGCACTTTATCATCTATATGCTGTGCATGTGTGTGCGTGCGTGTGGCAAGTAAATACATATCGGATAGTGACTTCATTTGACAAGATATCTTAATAGTCTAGACTACACTGACATAAAGCTTATATGACTGCTTTCAAAAAATGGAAACACATTGTTTAAGCTATTTTGAGTGCTAGCTCCACGTGATGGGAACACGAACGCAGTATAACTAGGGTCACATGTCACACTGGCATCAGCTGGGTTCATACTATATTGAGTCACATGTCTCATCACAATGGAATCAGCTGGGTTGATACTCGTAAAGTGTGTCACAATGCACAGTGCAGTTGTTGCACATATGCAAGTCACCCTTTGACAGAAACTCGGCACGAGCGGTCTGGATGCACCAGTATTTGCATGAACATAACAGAAATCATATGCCTTCACAAAGAGCGTGATGAAGTTCATTCTTACAAATTAAATACATGGCAAACAGTGGTGTCTTAACGTCAATCTAGGAAGTGATGATTTCAGAGTAGCTGTACCAGGGTTTTACTAAAATGGTAGTAATCTACGAAAACCAGGAATCGGACAGACACACGAAATTTGAGTTCAGATCATGAATGTGAACAGAGAGGTTTTTTTTTACAGATTATGCATATGAGCATAGAGTTGTTTTCAGACCATGCATTTAAACATAAAGTTTGACTTTTGATCATGCACGTGAACACATAGTGTTAAAGAGTGGTACAAAGAGAGACATATCTTCCACGGAAAATGATTAAATGCACAATAAAAGATCAGCTAGATTGGTGACCCAGACTGTAATATTTGATGGCGATATTTCAGTTTCAGGTTTTTTTTCAGTATAAGAACAAAGAAAATGTAACCATGCAATGAATTGAAATATAAACCACTTTCTATCTGTCACAGTGGTTAATGTATTAACTCATTAATTATCAAGTGTTCCACGATTCTCAAAACGAACCTAAGACGACCGAGTATGATTAGTTTACGAACTCTAGTAAGTATGTACACGGTATTTAGCGTCTGTATGATTATAACGACTTGTCAACATAAAACGAAAGACTCGGTAAAACATTGAAGCCAGAAACGATAGCACACGTTTAAGCAAAACATCACAAAATGCAGGTTTTGTTGAATATAAATTAATAATTTTGTACATGTAAGTGTCGCCTTTATCAGAAAGGAGGATTATCATCCAGAGTAGACTTTCATCAAGTCCCCGTGACTTTGTTAATACTAAAATGCACTGTTTCTTGCTGATACCCCTTTAATTAGCCTGCCAGCCACAGGTCGCATGGATCGAGAGGGTGACACATTACAGGTATATATAGAGATTAACATTTATCAAACTGAGACTAATTATGACTTCAGGACTTGACAAAAGTCTGTATCCAGAGTGAAAGTCGCAGTTACAGAAGTGATTTGCTAATATAAAAACACCAGAATCACGCAAAGACATTAGTCGCTTTGAACCTGGGCTCCGTCACAAGAGCGAGTGAAGCTGTCTACGAAGTGTTCATCTATCTACAACAGTATTGCATCTTAACAGCGTCTGTGTGCACCTGGTGACTGAAGTGGCGCACTAATGCAGCTACTGAGCAAACGGCGCAATACATTTCTAGGTTAACATGGCTGACAACAGGGATGTTCCGTCTGCAAATAAACATACGCTGCAACAGGTGGTCGTAGTTTGTCACGATTTTAATCAGTCGTTTGTTTTCTACCATATTATTATTGAACAGGCCATTGCACCCAGACATATCTAGTTCACTTATTGTCAGGTTAATAAACACAATTCCAGCGCAGATATTGGGAGATTGGTTATGGTAGAGCAAATACTTATGCTGAAAAATGTAATAACATGCATTAACGTAATATCGTTCAATTTCATGCGTTGTAATTTCGTCGAAATGGTGTCCTAAAAGAAGTGACCCTTGACAATCAACTTCCCTTGCATCTGTGAGCATGTCACTCTCTGTGCATGTCTGACAAAAGAGTAAGTGAGTGAGTGAAATGGATTTTTACATTGCAGGGGGCAATATTTCAGCCATAGCGCAAAGTGATGTGCAAGAGGCACATCAGCCCCACAGGGTACATATTACAGACACTAACCAATGCTGGCCCAAGTAGGTGCCTGCCATATGTCGTTCAGCTGCCAATAGAGGGCGCCCATGGTCTGTCCACGACCATCAGGTAGAATGTCATTCTGCCATCGTCGATAATGTTCTGTCTCTGTCTGTATGGATACAGCTTGGTTGATCTGGAAACAAATACAATAAGAGTGTTGATGTCATCCACTCAACCCAAGTGTCACCCAACTGCCCCCAATTGCAGCTGACTGCCCAAATCTCACCTGACTGACTCAAGTCTCACCCAACTGAACCATGTCTCATCCAACTGACCCAAGTCCCACCCAACTGACCCAAGTCTCACCTGACTGAACCATGTCTCACCTAACTGGCCCATGTCTCACCCAACTGAACCAAATCTCACCAAACTGACCCAAGTGCCACCCGAATTACCCAAGTCCCACTCGACTGACCCAAATCTCACCCGACTGACTCAAGTCTCTAAAACCGGGTCAAGTCTCACCCAAATGCACCAAGTTTATCCAAATGATCCAAATTTATTCAAATGACCCAAGCCCCACCCGACTGAAGTCTTACCCAAATGACTCAAACCTCACCTGACTGAACCATGTCTCACCCAACTGAACCATCTCTCGTCCAATTGTACCATGTCTCACCCAACTGACCCAAGTCCTACCCGACTGACCCAAGTGCCACCCGAATAACCCAAGTCCCACTCGACTGACCCAAACCTCACCCGACTGACTCAAGTCTCATAAAACTAAGTCAAGTCGCACTCAAATGTACCAAGTGATCCAAGTTTATCCAAATGATTCAAGTTTACTCAAATGTCTCACCTGACTGAAGTCTTACCCAAATGACTTAAATCTCACCCCAACTGATCCATGTCTCACCTGACTGACCCATGACTCACCAAACTGAAGTCTCATCCAATTGACTCACTTAATTGATTGACAGGACCTTGAAAAACATTATAGTTATCCGGAATGTTTACTGAAGCAAGTTTACTTATCCGCATCAACACAATAATAAACAAAGAAGAAACACACCCGGACCACTTTAATGCTTTACTTATCCAAGTTTTTCTACTTATTCGGATTTCACTGTATTTATCATTTCCTGGGAAAGTGTCTGCCTTGAATAAATGCCTGATTAAATGTCATAATAAAATAAATAAATGCCTGCTTTGAATAAAAGCTTGCCTTTATTAAATACTGAAGCGAAAAGGGAAACTAATTATAACTAAAATTGATGCATTAAGTGCAGACAGCTAAAAATGTGTTTCAAAAAGCTAAATATATAAAGTCATGCCTTGAATGCAGACCTTGTCAACAAACCTGATGAAAAATGAGATTTTCAGCATATATTCACTGACTTTTGGCACTTGTCTACTTTACTTAAGAGGCATTCACACCATGCAATTAATCCTACAATTGCAACGTGTTAACACACCTTTAGAGAGAAAAAATTATTATTTCTTAAAATAATCCCCCAACCCAAAGACAGAGTATGCTATTATTAAAACATTGAGCATTCATCTTTTGATGTTCTTAAAGTCACTTTGTGTACAGACTCTGTCATGGACCAATTTGTTTCAAAGTTATTGAATACCTAATCATGTGCCAGTTTGTTCAAGAATAATTGAATACCTGGGTGAGATAAATGAGGTCAATGAATCTCTGTCTCGTGTCCTTGAAACCTTGACCATTGGGCAGATCTCTGCTGGGCTGGTTAAAGTGCTGAACTATTTCTTCCATCATCTCCAAGTTACCTTCAAATTATTATCAGAAACCTCATTATGATATTTAGTCAGCATGTATTTGCTTGTCATGTATTAGCCATACAAATCAAGTTAAGACTAGCACCTATTGAACAGTTCAAGGATTGCCTGAAATGTTTTGTTTTCTCATGTGTTAAAGTGCTTTGTCAATGTATGAGGTTTACTCATTGACCTCATAATCATCATCCTCGTAGTCACCATCATCATCGTCATCATCACTGATCCTGTTATTACCATCATTGTTCTCCTCTTCCTCTTCATCATCATCCTTCTTTTATATCAACATCATCATTGTCCGTCATCATCTGTTGTCATCGTCATCATCATCCGTTGTCATTATCATCATTATCCTTTTATATCATCATCATCATCTGTCATCATCATCCTTCTTCTATATCATCATCATCATCTGTCATCATCATCCTTCTTCTATATCATCATCATAATCCTTTTATATCATCATCATCATCTGTCATCATCATCCTTCTTCTATATCATCATCATAATCATCATCCTTCTTCGTTATTATCATCATCAGTCATCATCATTATAATCTGTAGTCATCATCATCCTTTTATATTATCATCATCTATCATCATCATCCTTCTTCTATACCATCATCATCCTTCTTCATTATTATCATCATCATCAGTCATCATCATCATAATCTGTCGTCATCATCATCCGTCATCATCATCCTTCTTTTATATCATCATCATCGTCATCATCATCCTTTTATGTAATCACCTGTATCACCATCATCCATTGCAATATGTAGACAAGAAAATGGACAAAGCACTGAACCTCTCTACTAAGCTTATCGGTTAAAAAGTATCAATATAGAAATCATAACTAATTTTGCAAGACGTTTACGGGAAAAAAGCATGTTGTACAATAAAAGTCAAGACGTACCTAACCCATGATGGTTCCTATGGTAAGCCATGTCCCCCCAGTAGTCGAAGTCAGTGGGGGCAAACACATCTTCCAGAGTGTCCGGATTGCACCAGGCCTGGACACCATATTCCGAAGCAAACCGAGGAATCCGGTACGAGCTGTCCTTCCACAAATCCGCCACATAGTCGTAAAAATGAACTGCGCCACACAAAACATACTTGTCATGAGAATGAATACAATATGCAGAAATGAACTTTGGTAAATATTATTGTACAGGCCTACCAAAGAAACAGAATACTAACTGCCAAACGGAATGTATATGCTCGCTGTTAGGGCTAGCTATACTGGACTAAAAATCCTCGATATCGGAAGAATGTCCTCGCTTTTGAAGACCAAGTCATCCAAAGCAGTGAGCTAATCAATCCTCGTTGCACAATTTCGGCATATTCCTGTGCACTTCATTTTGAACCACGCAAAGTGAGGAAGCATGCCTGCCAGTGCCATAAATTTCTTTGATATACGCATTGTTAAAAAACAGAAAATTAATTATACTGGGCCAATTTAAAACCAACCTGTTTTTAAAACAACCAAACGTACCGCAAATCAAACCAACCAAATGAAAACCATTAGATCTCACTGCCTAATCTCCAGCAGATATGATCATATCATTTCCATTTGCCAATACCATATAGATCAGGTGATATGTCTTGATAAACACCAATATCCCCTACTTTTTGGACATGGTCTGTTTTAATGCCTTGAAGCCTCTAACTGATTGGACACGTATTGACAGACTTGAAATATTGAATATAACACCTATTCATCTTTAAACAATCATGTTCAGCTCAATATAAAATAACACTTGAGGAAGACTTACTGTCTCCATACAGTTCTGACCCAGGCTCCTTAGCCACCCAGCCTTCCTTCTCAGTTTCTTTGCCGTCGCTGGGACTGGACGTCAAGTAGATCCGCGTGGGATCCTCCCTGTTTACCACAGTCATCAGAGTCGTCACGTACAGCTTGACGTAATCGTTGTAGTAACGCTGGAAATCATGGGCCACATGAAACCTGTGACGAAAAGTTTCATTATAAAACTAGTGGGATCCCGCAATTCCACAGCCTGGATACAACATAATTATATAAAACTTGTATATGTATGTGCTCATTGGCTAAAATTTATTTTTATTGTTATAGGTGACATAGTCCAAAATGGATATGTGGCCTAATCTGTAAATGAATAGAACTTCCTCCCAAAATTTTTTTAAAAACCTGATGTGATAAAAAAACCCCGAGAGATTTAGTATCCCTATCTTCCACCAGATAATGACAGTTTATGGCAGAGTAAATATATGCAAGGTGTTCCAAATGCATTGTTAGTAAAACATAATATATCTCATATTGTTCCCTTACTTGTTTCCATCAGTATATTTCATTAACTTCATGGGCAATTGAGGAAAATTCAAGTGAACAAGAAATTATCCAACCTGACCATATATTCTTTAAAATTACATTTAAGTTTTTCTACGTATTTGATTACAATTTTTGTTGCATGATTCGGTTTCAAAGTCTTTTGATACAACACTGCTGCGTACAAACACAGTCATCTGTATTCTGCAACCTAACCAAAAGTCTTTTGACATAATATTGCTG
This sequence comes from Diodora aspera, assembly GCA_031471655.1. Lineage (NCBI taxonomy): Eukaryota > Metazoa > Mollusca > Gastropoda > Lepetellida > Fissurellidae > Diodora > Diodora aspera. The sequence goes on along the minus strand of JAUELE010229078.1, from coordinate 723 downwards.
CATACCAACGCAGGGGCAGATCCAGGATTTTTGAAGGGGTTGGGTCCAAAATGCAAAATGTCAGTCCCATCCTGGGTTCGAGGACTCTTTACCATGTAGTTTTCCGTATTCGATTATCAAAAGGTGGGGGGTGTCCGGACCCCCTGAGCCCCCCCCCCTTCCCCCCAACGCAAGCCCACCACTACAACACATCTGTATTCTGCAACCTAAATATCATGAATACTCACCAGTCTTGACGAAGACCTTTTTCATTTTCATTATTTCCAGCCCACAACACTATAGATGGATGGTGACGCAGTCGGCGAACCTGAAATTACATAAGAACGAGCAGGTCATTCACGCCTTGAACAACTGATTATACAAGCTGGTTTAACTTGGTAATAAGTCAGAGTTTTGTTCATACAGACCTGGTGTGCTGCTTCCTGTGCCACAGTTCCATGAAATTCCGACGTGGAAGGGTAAAGGGCGACACTAAACATCATATCTTGCCATATCATGATGCCATACTTATCAGCAAGGTCATAAAGCTCATCAGACTCATAAATCTGCAAAGAAAAGAGAGAAACTACACTAAATGAAAGTTGGTAGTGGGTAAGCAGGTTGATGAGTTGAGTGAGTGGGTGGATGAGTTGAGTGAGTGGGTTGATGAGTGAGTGAGTGAAATTGATTTTTACATTGCAGGGGGCAATATTTCAGCCATAGCGCAATGTGATGTGCAAGAGG